>PVKN010027112.1:0-13633 GCA_004027915.1 Capromys pilorides | reverse complement strand
AAGAGGGCTTTGTGTACTATAGAGTGTATACAGTCTTGGCCATTGTTTACATATCATGAAGGTGTGCAGATGTACTGGTAGTGTTTCTTTAAGCAGAAAAACACATAACTATTAATCTCTATTATTAACTATATGCCTTCATTCTGTACGCTGTATGATTCATTTAATAGTTCACTTTTAAAAGAATAATTAGAAGTTTCAAAATAAAGTGTGTATGAAAATTTTTTATCCATTGAAATTTCTGCATCGCAATCAAGCTTCAAGGTGTGTAAAACCAGTAAGTTTTGCATGTGTGACCATGGGAGAAGGTGTCTGTAACATCACCAGTCTCTTAAATATTTCTGGTGACCTCAGAAGACATAACCACTGCATTATAGTAAAGCTATGGATATTTTAGTGTTAGAAACTGCTGCTAACTTATAGGAGAATCTTGCTCTCTAACTATGAATAGCTTTAGATAGCTGTCTGAATTCTTTCTCTAAGGGTTTTGAAATCTACAATAAAAGAAAAAAATGCTTAACACAAATTTCAGGTACATACATGCTTTTCAGGTTTACTATGAGGTTTCCCAGTTTGCCCTATAATGTCAAGATCTTCAGGCAAGTAAACTGCTGTGTTAAAAACAATTAGTAAATGACCTGTTTGGCAGAGTGAAACTATTACAGTGCTGAGTGTTTAGGAATGATGATAACAAGATGGATGTGCATATGTGACCATTACTATGTTAAAGATGATTATTTTGTAAGTCTAACTGAAACTTCTAGTTTACCTTTATATATAAATTATACGCAAATATTATGCTATTTTATGTAAGGGATTGGAATATTTATTGATTTGTTATACATATGGGTCATGGAATCAATCTTTTCTGGATAAGTTATTAGAGACTCCTGCAATAGGTTCATCTTCAGCCCATGTTGTGGTACATGGCAGGAAAGGTAAAAACAAGAGACAAAAATAAAGGGGGCCCATAGTAGGGAACGAGGATGATCAATTGCTCTGAAGAAACAAAAGACCATGAAACATTCAACACCTTGGTATTTATTCAGTGAAGAAAATGATGAGGGGATTGTGACTGATGTGCTAGACAGGTGGTGAGGCTGGTGAGGCTTCTAATGGAGGGAGCAAAGTATTCTTGTACAAGTGACAAGAACAACCAGATTTAGGTTATGGTTAATGAATAACCTGCTTTGTAGTCCATTCTGGGAAGGAATTTTTCTCTGGAATCATGATGCAAGGCTCGGCAGAGACATTATCTCATATCTTAGCCCTATGATATCACAGCTCATCTAGTTGAGCTGAACCATAGCTGTTGATAGCAAACTATATATTAGCCCATTATCAACTGCCTGCTTTCATGAGACATGTACACAGCCTTGTCCAGACTCACTAATTAAAATGAAAGCCAATTTAGGAAAGTCACCTGTATACAGCCTGCATTGCTTTTACATAAGCACAATGACACTTGGATCAGAGGAAGCCAACATGACAGTCCTCTGCAATAAATAAAGGATGTTCCGATTTTAATATGGCAACAACACATTGAAAAAGTGAATGGTAACTACACTGAATGATCTTCATGAGTTAGAGGTATCCCACTGATTAACATTCAATAAGTGTTTATTATTGTAAATAGGCCATTGCCTAGTATTTTATTGCAAGTAATAGTGCTTAGCAAGATCTTTATACATGAAAGCTTTCCCTCATTCAATAGAATTTAAAAGTATTTTGTAAACTATGTGCATAAATTTGTAGGAAACATATCCTTTTGACTAATCAAATTTGTACAGATCACACTGACTAGCAAAATAACATATCCCTGTGACTAGCCACATCTTTATTGTTGCTATTGGTACAGGGTCTTGCTAAATAGTTCATACTCATAGTGATCCTCCTGTCTCAGCTTTCCCAGCACTAGGATTACAGGCATCGTGCCTGGTTTTGGGGCCAGCATGGCGTGTGGTACCAGGGATTGAACTCAGGACCTTGTACTTGCCACACAGATGCTCAAACTGTCAAGCTATTTCCCAAGCCCATGACTAGCCACTCTTATGCAAGTCACACTAGGCTTTTAATCCTCTGGATTTTTCCCTTTTGCATTTAATTTTCTACTTCCTGGTTGCTATTTGACAGTTCTGTTGTTATAGATTTGATAGAATCTGAGTCAGATTGTTATAATTTGTCTTCTAGAGTATTGATGTTTATCAGGGATTTACAATATTTAGCTTAAATATTCATTGCCACTGATTTGCAGACTACATATCAAGAATTGTGACTTCCACCATCTGTTGCTTTACTTCTTTAACGTGACCAGCAGCCTCAGCTGAACATGGTATAAAGACTAGGAGTTTGTAACCACACTATACTATATTTATTCCTTATTAAACCCTATCAATCCATTCTCTTTCTTCTCCTTTTCTTGTATTCACTTGCTTACTTATAAATATTTTTATATGACAGGACTCAGAATTACTGAAAGAAAAAAATCAGAATTGTCTAGTAGCTGAGTCCAGTGTGTACTCATATAATTAAATTGACATTATAAAATATTATGGTTATGTTACCACAAAACCATTAGGATTTTCACCAAGAAGCAAGCTCCTGACTAAGAAACCTCAAGGAAGCTTTTTCAGGCTTCTGAGTCCTTTTGTGCTCTTGATGCAAAAATTGAGTTGTGACACATAGGTGGTCATGAAGAACTATATGTAGAGTTTAAGATAAAGCAGATATAGAGAGTTGCCTTCAAACCAAAAAGCAAGCAAGATGACATAAAGACATCTGTACCAAGTGCGTGAAATGTTGATTACTTCTTTATGTACACAAGATTTATTTCTGGATTCAGGGAACTATGGTGATTATGATGCTGAGTGCTGATAGGTCAAAAATGGTTTCCTTTTTCTTTGTGGATGGTTAGTATTCCCTCAGGGGCCTTAATTGTAAAAGAAATTTATGAACCAAAGAAGTTCTATAGTAATCTGAGCTAGGTCTCAGCCCAATGAGGGGTGGTCCATAAAGAACATTTTCTTTTTCTTTCCTGATATCATTGAACCCTAGGCTGTGGAAACTATGAATGCTCAATATCTTGTTCACCATGTGTCTTTCAATCTGAGACCTAACAGCTAATTACTAATGTATTACACATTGAGATTTTTGTTTCTTTACTTAACTAAAACTGGAAAAGTATGCTATTTTGTACTCTGTCTTCATCCCTCGGTCCTTTTAGTACTTATCTACTTGCATAACAGGTTGGCTTCTATATAATAACTCTTGATGAGGATACAGAGACATGGGGTCCCTTGTACACTGTTGACAAGAATATAAAATGATACGGCCACCGTGGAAGATAATATAGAGATTGCTTAAGAAATTAAAAATAGAATTACCACATGATCCAGCAATCCCTCTTCTGAGCATATATCAAAAGAATTCATAGCAAGCTCTCAAAGAGATATTTACATACTCATATTCTGTGTATCATTATTCACAATAGCCAAGAACTAGATGTAATGAAGAAAATGTGCTATATCCATGCAGTGAATATTATACACCCATTAAAGAAAATCCTGTTGAGTGCTGCAACAGAGATGATTTCCATAAGAACATTATGTCAAGCAAAATCACAAAAAAATGAATGTTCTGTGATTTCAGTCATATAAATTATCAAAAGTAAATAATATCAGAGAAACAAAGGCCAGAAGCACATAATAGTCTTTCTAAGGCCTGGAATCCAGGCATCTAGAAAACAACAATGTAGCAAAGAAGAAAGATAAGACTTTGAGAATCAAGAAAGAACCCATGGGAGCCCACGAGATAGCTCAGCAGTCTAAGTGCCTGCTTGGCAAGCACAGGGACCCACGTTCAGTTCCTGGCACCACATGTCATGATGACACACACCCCCGCCCCCCAGACACACCAATCCGGCCACTGAGAACAGGTGTGGTAGAGCATACCTGTAATGCCACCACTGGGAAGGCTGAAAACAGGAGGATCACTAGGAGTCTCAGCTGTGTAGTGAGACCCTGTACTAAATACATGAAAATTAAAAAAAAAAAAGTATGCTGAACCTCCAACCCAGACTTTCAGATAGGAGGATCTAGCTCAGTAAACACAGGGTAAGCATGGAGAAGATTGGCAACCCCAAAGAGAAAAATGGACCCTTAGCACTAGCCCCACTGAAAGCCCATGATTATTGTAAACTTCAAATAAAGTGTGAAATTTTATTATGACTACGATTCCTTCCTCATGCCAGGGTAGAGTTGGAGAGGAAATCCAATGTAGCACCATCATATTTGGGCATGATTAATCAGGAGCCATTTTGGAGAAGGGGTTAATTGTTTAAGACTGAGTTACTCCTGGAATTAGAAACCACAGAACAACTACACTTCAGGTTTCCTGGGGTCACTCAACCATAGTGACTGGTTGGGAAATGACCACAAGAGGCTTACAGAGACAGTGTTTTAGCAATCCTGCCTTTTGTGGTGAGAATCCAGGCGGTGGCTTTCTCAAGAAGATGAGTCTGAAAATGCTGTCTTTAAGTCCTGTGGAATGCTCCACAATCTTGCACAACCAACTTCACAGAACTTAGCAGTCTGTTTACTTTTCTCATCTGTTCATGTGATCAGGGATATATCTCAGTTTGGGTGGTTGCCAAGCCCAGAGTACATGGACAGAGGGGCTTCTGGAGCAAGGGAAGCACCTCACAAACATTCAGGCCACAAAACTATGTGGAAATAGATAACAATGACTTAGGTACAGAGAGGGGCAAAAACACTAAGACCTACTAGAGTGAATATAGCCCTAAGGCAGACCCAAAACCATTGGTGGACCATACCCAGCAGGAAACATGGGGTAGGGTTTGGCATACACTGACACATGTGCACAAAAAAGTGTGTATAGAAACAAAATAGAACTTAGATGTAACTCACTATCCATCCCCCATATCTGGTGGATTCTCTGCAATGCTGCAAGCCCTAGCAAGAAGCAACTCACTCAAACACATGGAAGAATTTTTGGACACATTTCTCTTTTCCTTTGTTCTCTGAGGTTTGGATTTTTTTCCTTTACTCTTTTTTGCCTTTTGTTGTTTGCTTTATTTTTTCTTATTTTTGTTACTTTTATATGATTAATTAACTTATTTAATTGGATTCTTTATCATACTTTTCTCTCTTATCTTTTACTTTCATTTTCAAATTTTTGTTTTTTCCTACCTTCTCAATTTTATTATATTACTAGTATTAAGCTTTATAAATTTTTAGATGTTTAATTGACTTTGCTGTTACTAATTCTTTTTGGTGTTGATAGTGGTATAGTTGTTGCACTTAGTATTTACTCTTTGTCAATATTGGATTTGTCTTTATTATTATTACAGATCTCTTTTGTATTGTTATATGTTGTGTAGTCATAGCCTTTTTTGTTTCTTATGGTTAAGTCAACATCTGGTTTATCTTTGACTCTTATTATCGATGATTTAATTGCGATAGCCAATGGTGTCTTAGTTTTTTCTGTTAACTGGTTTTTACTCTATGCCAATATCTGGTTTGTCTTTGGGTCAGTAACATTATTGCAGTTTTTTTGTTGTTGCTGTGTTGTTTGTTTGTTTTTCCTTCTGTCTGTGGATGTTAGGGATCAAGTCCTCAGAAGAAGGTCAAGCACTAGTAAGACCCTCAAATACTACTCTGAGTGGTTTGAAGAGGGATTAAAAACAGCAAAACATAGCCAAACATATAAGGTCATCTCACAGAGGGATAGTCTAAGAGAAGAGATCTCCACAGTAGCGACAGAATGTTTCTGCCTCAGTTGATCTTCAGCCTGTGGCACAACAACAGTAGAACTATGAGAAAGCAAGACATCAAGATGTCTCCTAAACCTTTAACTCTGCAAAACTGAATCTCACAAAATTGAAGGAGAGGAAGTTACAGGCAAAAAACTCAAAAACAAAATGGTCAAAATGTTTAAAAAGCTCAAAGAATAAATACATAAGCTAATAAATGTTTAGCAAACTTAAAGAGAATTTTATTAAACAGAGAATTTCACTAATAGAATATTTAAAAAATAAAAAACTAATTGAGTTAAATAAGACAGTATATGATACGAATGACATTATTAAAAACAAAAAAAGGACAGTAAAAACACAAGATATGAAATATTCAGTAGATGGAACCAGGTCTATAACCCCAGCACTCAGGAGGTTGAGACAGGATCCCTGCAAGTTTGAGACCAGACTGGGGGTACAAAAGTGAACACATGACTGGCCCAGATAGCATAGTGAGATCCTGTCTCAAAGTCATTTTTTAAAAAGAAAAATATTCAGTAGAAAGCATGGATACAAGACTGGGAGGATAGTACCAAATTTGAGCAATATGAAGACAGTATCAGAAACTGAAGACAAAGTGGTTGTAGCAAATTGTAAACTCGGTGATACCCTGAGATGACAACATGCAAGCTAAATCTAACAAATATAAGATGAATAAATATAAATATGTATGAATGTAAATTACAGAAGTAAAGAAAAATTAGAAAATGATTCAAATGGAATTTAAAAATTTATTCACTGAAAAAAAAATAAATAAATGAAAATTTATTCTCTGAAATCGTAGCAGAAAACTCTAAATGTAGGAAAAGAATTCAGAATTAAAGTACAAGAGGCATACAAAATTCAAATAGCTATGACCAGAAAAGAATTTCTCTATTAACATATAACCAAAATTTCAACAAAAGGAGAAAACACTGAAGGCTATTAAGGAAAAACAGCAAGTTAATTAGACAGACAAGTCCATCAGAATTACAATGATGTTCTTAGCATAAACTTTAAATGTAGGGATGGGGGGCTGTGGGGGAGGGCACATACAATACCACCAACAACAACAAAAAGACACCCTTAAGTGCCAGAAGAAGTTAGAGCAAAGTTTTTCTAGCCTTGAAAGAAAACAGTTGTCTTCTCTCTGGGTGACTCTCCTTAGGCATACTATACATCTTCTATCCCTTTCCTCTGTGGCTTCATAATCTCCTTGAACAGAAAAATTGGGACACCACTGAGTTATAGGATGTTACAGTACAGGTTCTCTTATGTCCTCAGTTCTCACTGACCTTGAAGGGCTAGGGCAAAATATTGGCTATCCTTGTAGCACTTCTTTTTTTTTCTAATTTTTGCTCTGCAGACTTAAGAAAACATTTTCTCAGGCTTTCACAGAGAGCAAATTGAATTAAGCAATGGCCATGATTCATCCAGATAGCTAACACTGACAAAAGATCTACAAGGTGCTGTGCATGATTCTAGGATAAATTCTAAGGAGATTTGACTGACCTTGTCAGATACAAAAGTTACATTTGTTTGTTATGTAGATCTTGTTTTAACTTGATCTTAACTATCCAGCAGAAAAGTTTAGCCACAAGTTATGAAAAGTAGAGTCATATTAATATGCTGAACTGTAAAAGGCTCAAGTCAACAGCTTCCAACATTACCTGTTGCACTGATAACCCACCACTATTATGGACTATTTAACTATACATACAACTACTTTTTCATAGTTCAATGAAAAGAAATATTTGTACTAACCGTGTTTAGAAAAGTTATCATGCCTGTATCTTATATTCTGAACAGCTATCATGAAGACAACAATATGCATTGTATTAATTATTATGTCCATCCTACTATTAAAGTCAATAAAATTAAATTTAAAAAAAGAAAACGGTTGTCAAGCCAGACTTCTGTATCTTGCAAAATTAGCCTTCAAAATTGCTGAAAAGTGGAGACTTTCCATGACAAATCCTAAAGAAATGTAGGACCACTTAACATTGTAGACAGTACTCCAGGGAATCTTATGTATGACTAAGAAGCCACCAGCACCAAAAAATATAAATGACAGTATACATCTAACTGAGAGAATAGACAGAAGGAGAAAAATAAAGGAATTAGCACTGGGAAAAAAAGAAAAAAAAACTGTACAGTGACAGAATTCAGTAAACACCTTAAATAATGACTTTAAATAATTGTTTAAACGCCCTGATAAGAAATGAAAGATTGTAGCAAAAACAGCAAAATTCAACCATCATATATTGCCTATAGGAAACATGCTTGATCCTAAAGGCAACTCATAGACTAAAGGTCAAAGGATGGAAAATGATACTGCAGGAAACTGAAGCCTGAAACCAAGCAGGTCTAGCTAAATTATTTTCAGACACAGCAGACTTCAAGCCAAAACTGATCAGAAAGACAAAGATGGTCACTACATACTGGTAAAGGGAACAATGCAACAGAAGAGATAACAGTTATAAGTATGTATGTACCAAACATTGGCATGCCAAACTTCATGAAATAAAAATTGCTAGACATAAAAAGACAGGTAGACACCAATACAAACATCACTTCAACATCCCACTCTCACAATTAGGTCAAGCACAAAAAATTAGTAAGGAAATATTAAGAGTTAAACCACTCCGTTGAATAATTTAAGAGCTACTGTGGTACTACAGAATTCAGTACTCCCAGATAAATAACCTAATGAGGTTCTGAAGAAGCAAGAGCAGTCCAAATCTGAAATTAATAGAACAAAAGAAATTACAATATCAGAGCAGAGAGCTGGACATGGTGACACATGCTGTAATCCCAGCACTCAAGGCTATGGCAAGAAGACTGCTGGGAGTTTAAGGCCCACCTGGGCTACAAAGTGAGTTCAAGGCCAATATAAACTTCGAAGTGAAACCCTGTCTCAAAAAGTCAGAGCAGAAAATAAAATTGAGAAGATCTAATACCCATACTCCTCCAGCTCTCAATGAAATTATGAAAGCTAGCATTACCAAAACCAAAAAAATACTTAACAAAGAAAACTAAGGACCAGTCTACTTAATTAACATAGTTGCAAAACTTCTCAACAAGATACTGCTGAACAGAGTATATAAATCATCAATATACTTAAATTAGTAGATACAACAAATCATATAAAGAGAAAGAACAAAAATCACATCACTTCAGTAGTCTCAGAAAAAAAAGAATAGTCACAGAAAAAGCCTATAACAAAATGTAGCATTCATTCATGATGAAAACCAGTACTGAAGAATATTATCTTAAACTGATAGAATCAGTTTATAAGAAACCCACTGTCAACATCATACTGAATTAAGAAAACTAAAAGTATTTCCTCTGAAAGCAGAAAGAAGGCAGTAGTGTTCACTGTATCACTCTTGTTCAGGACAGTACTTAAAACTTTACCCAGAGCAACACTGGGGAGATAGCTCAGCAGGCTAAGTGCCTGCCTGGCCGGCACAGGGCCCGGGTTTGTAGCTCCTGGTTCGCCACCAAAATTGAGTGTCATGATGCATGCCTCGAACCCCAGCACTGAGGAGGCTGATCACTATGAGTCCAAGCTGTGTAGTGAGACTCTGTACCAGAGAGAGAGACAGAGACAGAGACAGAGAGACAGAGACAGAGAGACAGAGACAGAGAGACAGAAACAGAAACAGGCAGGCAGGCAGGCAGGCAGGCAGGCAGAGACAGAGAAAGATTTTTTTTAATTAAAAAAAAAACTAGCCAGGTGTGGTGGTGCACACCTGCAATCCCAGCACTTAGGAGGCTGAGGCAGGAGGATCAGTCTGAGTTCGAGACTAGCCTGGGCTACAAAAGTGAACTCAAGGCCAGCCTGAACTGCATAGTGATACTCTATCTCAAAAAGACAAGACAAAAAAAAAAACTTCACCCAGTGAAAGAATTAAAAGGGATACATACTAGAAGAAGAAGAAATCAAATGATTCTTTATAGATGACGTGGCCCTTTACATGGAAGACCCCCAAAAAATCCTACTGAAAAAACGCATAAGAATAATAAATTTAGCAAGGTAATAAGATGTAAAATAAACACACAGAAATCAAGAGTATTCCTGCATACCAACAATAAAGCTACCAAGAAAGAAATTAGGAAAATAATCCCAGCCAGATATATTGACACACTCTTGTAATCCCAGCACTTGGGAGGCTGAGGCAGGAAGATTGCCAGGTGTTTCAGGCAATCTTCAAAGGGCATCCTGGGATACAAAATAAGTTCAAGTCCAGCCTAAATTAAGACTCTGTCTGAAAGAAAAAAGAACAGAAAAAGATAAGGACAAGAAGGAAGAGGAGGAGGAGTACAAGAAAATAACTCTATTCACAGTAAGTTCAAAAATGAATATTTAAACATTAATCCAAGGAAGTAAACAACATCTGGGCCGGCGAGATGGTTCAGTGGTCTAAAGCGCCTGCTTAGGAGGGCTCAGGCGACTGCGGGGACTGCAGTTCGATCCCCGGCACCACATGCTGCGCCAGCGCCACCACCAGGGCAGGCTGAGCCAGCCACAAAATGAATAAAGAAACACAACAAGCAAACAAATAAATAAATAAATAAAATTTTAAAAAAATATATATATATATAGTATTCTGCAAAAAGAAATCAAAGATTTCAGACATTCCCCAGTTCCTGGAAAGGCTGAACCAGTATTGTTAAAATTACCATACCTGTTAAAAACTGGTTCTATAAATACAATCCCAGCCAAAATACCAACATGTTTTTCACAACTAAAAAAACAATCCTAAAATTTATACTGAACCAGAAGAGACCTACAGTAGCAAAAGCAGTCTGGCAACAAGCACAAAGAAAGAGGCATTTCATTTTATGTAACAAATCTGCAGCAATAAAAACGGCATGGTGGAGCTAGGGAGATAGCTCAGTGGCACAAGTGCCTGGCTGGCAAGTGCAAGGTCATGAGTTTGAACCCCTGCCCCGCCAAAAAAAACCCAGCATGGTCCTAGCAGAAAACAGACATATGAACCAATGGAACAGAACAGAGGATACAGAAAGAATTTCAGGCACATTCAGCCATCTGATTTTTGACAAAGAGACCACAAATATATGCTTAAGGAAAATTAGCCTCTTTAACAAAGGTGCTGCAAGAACTTGTTTTCCACATGTAGAATGAACCTAGACCAATATTGCTCACCCTGTACTAAAATAAAATCCAGATCAGCTGGGCATAGTGACACATGCCTGTAATCCTAGCACTCAGGAGGCTGAGGCAGGAAGATCACTGTGAATTCAAGGCCAGCTTTGGCTACATAAGCAAGCTGAAGGCCAACCTATGCAACTAGTGAGGCCCAGCCTAAAAAGTAAAATTAAAAAGTATGTATCAAAAACCTATTTATTAAAGCAGAAACACTTAATCTATTGGAAGATAAAATAGGCAGAACTATTGAGGACACAGAAAAGGAGTTTATGAACAGAATACCATTTGCACAAGAAATGCAGTAATACGAAGAATCAATGAATAGAATTGCTCAGCCAACTAAGTGCCTGCTTAGGCGAGCATAGGGACTGGGATTTGATTCCCATGGTGCTGCACAGGCCCCACCCCCAGGTGCACTGAGCCAGCCGTGGAGACGGGGGTAGTGGCACATGCTTGTTATCCCAGCTCTGGGGAGACTGAAAAACAGGAGAATTATGAGTCCAAGCTGCATAGTGAAACCCTGTACCAAATACATTTTTTATAAAAATTATATAAAATTAAAAAGCTTATACACAACAAAGGAAACAACCATGAGAGTTAAGAGACAACCTACAGAATGGGAAGAAACATTTCTAGCTGCTTCTTAGCAGGACTAATACTTAGAAAATACAGAGCTTAAAAAGAAAACTCCCAAAATAAAAGATCCAATGAAAAATGGGCAATTTAAATGAATAGGCCCTTCTCAGTAGAAGTACAAATGGAAAATAAATACTTGAAAAATGTTCAACAATTTTGGCTGTTAGAGAAATACAAAAATTCACTGAGATTCCATTTTTTTTTTCAGGGACTGGGGTTCAAAATCACAACCTTGTACTTGCAAGCAGGCACTTGTGCCACAGAGCTATCTCCCAAACCCACTCCATCTTATTTTAGTAAAAAAAATGTCATCAAGATCTCAAAAATAGCGAATGCTGATAAGATTATGGAGAAAAGGAACTCTTCTACATTGTAGATAGAGGTGTAAAATAGTACAACCAATGTGAAAATTAATAGAGATTCCTGAAAAAACTAAAAATAGAAATACCACTTGATTTAGCTGTTCCCCTTCTAGAAAAGAGTTAAAGATGTCATGTTACAGTGGTACTTGCATACCTACATTTGTAGCAGCACAAGTTACAGTAGGACATAGGACATACAGTAGGACATAGGACATAGCAGAGGCAGGAAGGAGAAGGAGTGTGAGATAGGAGGGAATGGTGGGGAGAGAGTGAGGAATGGGCAGGCGACCAGAATATACCCTTCCAGGTCATTTTCCCCAGAGGTCTGCCTTTTCCAACCAGGCCCTGCCTCCCAACAGCATGCTGAGCTATGCGTTGATCAATGTGCCAGTCCACAGATGAGGATAGCTCCATGGTGATCTTTGGCCTCTGTGTCCATCACCAGGTGATAGAGAAAGGTCAGAGTGGTATGTATTCACAACAGGGTACTACTCTGCCATAAGGGCTACATCTGAGTAATTTGAAGGGAAATGGATGCATAGTGTCCTCTATAGAGATATTTCATTTTTGTATGTACGAATAAGGGTTATCTCAAGAAACAGCTATAGGATGTGTGTGTACATATATGATGTGTTACTAGAAGATTCATTGTTTAGATTTTAAGTATTACAATAAAAGACACATGGCCATTAATCCCCCTCAGAATATTTCCCCTCTTCAGACACATCTGTCCTATCATTCTTGCCACTTTCTGAAGGAATTCTAAAGGCCCTTCATGAGTATTACTGTCATGGCTGCCCAAATGTCCGGAATCAATTCAAGGGGTTTACTTTTCATTGTCATTTTCACTTTGGGAAGAACCAGAAGTAACATAGTGCCAGACCAAGGCAGTAAGGTTGATGAGAACACGTGATGTTTTTACAAACCTACCTTTCTGTTAGAATGTACTTGGCAGCTATTTTCTGAATTTTTAAAATCGCATCTCTTTTTTTAAAAATTTATTGAGTTTGTTTGTACATTTTTGTTATATATAATGATCGTATTAATTATAGGGAATTTGTACCTACACATGACATTACTTGATTCTTTTCTTCCCCATTCTTTTACACCCCCAACTCCATTTCCCCACCTTATTTACAAAACATTTGCTTCCATTTTTCTCCGTTACTCAATTTTTTCTTTGCCCCTTCACCTTTCTTAGTTCCTCTTTCTAGTTGAGTATATCCATCCTGTTTTATAATATCTATTATACATTTTGATCCTTACTTACACTTTTAGTTTCTCACACCAAAAATATAATGCAGTACTTAAATGTGTGTCAGATTTATTTCACTTGAGTATGGTTTCAAGGTGCATCCATTTAACTAGAAATATCTCAAGTTTATCCTTCTCTATGGCATAATAGTACTCCATTGTATTAAAAAACACATTCATTAATGGGCATTTGGGCTATTCCAAGATTTAGTTGTTACAGACTGCTGCTATAAATATGGGTGTGCATATATCCATGTAGTATGATGTTTTTAATTCTTTGAAGAAAATACAAAGGAAAAAGATAGCTGGATTGAGTGCATACAGAGTCAACACTTGCAAATCAGCAGCCTTGCTATACACACATAACTCAGTGAGAGAGAAACTGTGGAACAACACTTTTCACAATAACGTCCA
>PVKN010027111.1:0-13622 GCA_004027915.1 Capromys pilorides | reverse complement strand
ATTTAAAGATAGCATTATGCAATACAGCAACCATCGTTGAATTCTTTTTACTCTGGAGAAATTTTGTATTGTTTTTAATGCTTTTTTTTGTCTATCACTATTGTGTATTCTTAAAAAAAGATAAACATAGGTGCATATATATCACTGTGATATGATGTTTTTAGTTCTTTTGGAAAAATACCCAGGAAGGAAATAGCAGGGCATAACAGAATCACTGATCCTAGATTTTTGAGAAATCTCCACACTGATTTCCACAGTGACTCTATCAGTCTGTGCTCTCACCAACAGTGGAGAAGTGTTCTTTTTCCCCCACAGCTTCTCCAACATTTATGTTTATTTAATTATATTTATTTTTGTCTTTTTGAGACAGGATCTCACTATGCAGTTCAGGATGGCATTGAGCTCACTTTTGTAGCCCAGGCTGGTCTTAAACTCACATCAATCCTCCTGCTTCAGCTTCCCAAATGCTGGGATTACAGGCATGCACCACCATGGCTGGCTTCCAGCACTTAATATTGGTTGAATTTTGATAATAATCATTCCTCGTGGGGTGAGATAGAATCTCAGTGTTGTTTTGATTTTGGATTTCCCGAATGACCAATGATGCTGAACATTTCTTTATATATTTATTTCCCATTTGTATTTCTCTATCTGAGAAGTGCATATTCATCTCAGATGCTAGTTTTTGCATGGGTCTTTGAATTTTGGTGATCTTATTTTTAAAAATTCTTTATATGTTCTAGACAAAAGCCTTTGTCTGAGGGACAATCAGCTATAATGTCTTTCCAATTTGTGTGTATTCTTTTTATTCTGTTGGTGATTTATTTTGAGGTGCAGAAAGTTTTCAAAAAGATGAGATCCCAATTGTTGATTCTCTGAAGTATTTCCTGTGCAGTTTGGTTTTTGTTCATGAGCTCTGCCTATCCCTATGTCTTTAAAATTTCTACCAACTTTCTCCTCCAGTAGATTTAGTGTTTCTTTCTCATATTTAAATCTGTCATCCATTTTTCCTTTAGTTTAGCGCAAGGCCATTTTAGTCTAATTTTAGTCTCTGACATGTAAAGAGACAGTTTTTCCAGCACCATTTATTAAAGAGGCTATCTTTCTTTCAATGAACATGATTGGTACTTTTGTCAAAGATAAGATGGCTCAATGTGTTTACAGCATCTTCCATTCTGTCCCACTGATCCTCAGATCCTTTTTGCCATTACAATGCTGACTTTATCACAGTATCTTTGTAGCATAATTTCAAGTAAGAAATTATGATGTCTCCTGTTTCTCTTTTGTTGCTCAGGATTGATTTTGCTATTCTAGGTCTCTTCTGATTCCATATTAATTTTAGGAATGTTTTCAGCACATCTGTGAGGTATACTAACTGCGTCTTAATTGAGATTGCATTACGTTGTTATAACAATTTTTGGAGGATGGCCATGTTGGGTCTTGCTATCTAGGAGCAAGGAATACCTTTCCATTTTTTTCAAACCCTAATCAATCTCTTTTTTTCAGAATACTATCATTTGGACTGTATAAATCTTTTACTTCCATGGTGTTCCAGATTTTCTGCTCAAAGAGATTATGGAGCCACAGAGGAAAGGGATCCATGATGTATAGTGTGCCTAAGGAGAGTCACCTGGAGAGAAAACATTCTCTTAGGATTTCACAAATAGCAAATTGGTCAAACAATGGCCGTGACTCATTTAGATGGCTGACACTGACAAAAATTCTACAAAATACTGTACATGGTTTCAAGGTAAATCCTGAGGGGATTTGGCTGACCTTGTCAGTTACAAAACTTACATTTTAGAAATATAGATTTTGCTTTACCTGGGTCTTAACCATACAGCAGAGAATTTTAACCTCAAGATATAAAAAGTAAAGCCATATTAATATGCTGAGCTATAAAAAGCTCAAGTCAACAGCTTCCCACATTACCAGTTGTGCCAATAACCCATTACTGTTATGGACTATTGGACTGTATATGCAAATACTTACTCTTAGTTCAATGAGAAGAAATATTTATACTCTTAGTGTTTAGAAAAGTTATCATATCTGCATCTTGTACTCTGAACAGTTACTATGAAGACAACAGTATGCATTATATTAATTATTGTGACTCTCTTGCCAACGTGTTTTGAAAAGGTCTCATTGTTATTTTTCTCATTAAAATTAATGACATTTAAAAAATGAAAAATAAATAAATAAAAATAAGACTATAACTACATTTAATAACCCCCCCAAAGTCTCCTACTTCCTTTATTGTGTAGATTCCTAAGCTTTTCAATTTTTTGGATACTATTCTCAAATGAATGTTTTCCCTAATTTTTCTTCCAGTGCATTCACTCTTTTGTGTGCACAGAAATGATATTGTGTTTTGAGCGTTTAATTTGTATCTTGCTACACTACTGAATTTGGTGATTAAAACCTACAAGTCTCTTGGTAGAATTTTTGAGGTCTCCTATATGAAGTATACTGTCTTCAGCTAATAATGATAATATCACTTCTTCCTTTCCAATCATGATTCCTTTTATTTCTCTTTCATGTATAATTGGTATGGCTAAAGTTTCCAGAGGCATGTTCAATAGGAGTGTTCAAAGTGGACGTAATTATCTTGTTTCTGATTTTAAAGTGGAGCCTGAGCTGGGGAGATAGCTCAGAGGTATGAGTGCTTGTGCAAGGTCCTGAGTTTGATCCCTGATGCCAAAAAAGTGTATGCTTTCAGGTTTTATGCATTTAGTATGATATTGGCTGTTTCTTTGCCATTGATGGCATTTATCAGGTTGTGGTATGGCCCACGTATTTCAGTTGTTTATAGAGTGTTATTTTTTGAAAATCATGAATGAGTGTTAGACTCTGTCCAAAGCTTTTTTTGCATTGACTAAGATGATCATGTGATTTTTGTGTTTAGCTCTGTGAATGTGTGTATTATAGTTACTGATTTGAGTATACTGAAACATCCCTGCATTCAAGGATGAATCCCACTTCATCGTGATATATAATCTTCTTGATGATTTGCTGTATTGTGTTTGCTTGTATATTATCGAAGATTTTTGCATTTGTGTTCATTAGGATGATTGGCCTGTAGTTCTCTATCTGGTTGGGTCTTTCTCTGGATTTGGTATCAAAATAATATTTGACTCCAGGCATGAGTCACATTCACTGAAGACTTTGAGGACTGTTTGTATTAAAAATTATCTACATGTTTTTTAAAATTCAGCTGTGAATCCATCCCTAAATTAATGCTCTTCTTCACGTGTCAAATAGTCAAGAGCTGAACAGGAGACGTAATTCAGTGGTAGAGTATTTCCTCAGCATTTGTGTTGCCCTAAATTCAACCCAAAATCGTGCTCTATACACCAAAGGATAGTCAGAAACAATTCTATTACCTGCCTTTACCAATTTAAAGAGATTCTTAGGTTATATGTCTATGTTAGAATTAAATAGGAAAAGTTAAAAGTGACGCAAAATTTCACTTAACAAAGTAATATGAATTTCACAGTACTTGTAATACATAGTATTGTCTTCCAATCAGTTGTTCATATTATCAGGTAAATGCATGTAAATTTGGAAGAAGAAAGAAATGTATAAGAAATTAAGAAAGAAAAGTACAAACAGGGCTGGGGTGATGGCTCAGTAGAATAAACACTTGCCTGGGAAGTGCAGTGTCCTGAGTTCAATCCCTGGTACCACAAAAAAAGTATAAACAATTGGAAAAGGAGATAAAACAAATTAAAGCATTTACTGCTTCTTTCCATAAACCAGCAGAAATGACAGTTCTGTTGCCCAAACCATCCTGCTTACATATATAGATATATCTCTTTCTTTCCCTCTCTCTCCTATCCTCCTCAACTCAGTAACTTTCCTTTTGAATAAGTTCATTCCCTTTTACCAGTGTCTATTGTACCCTTTAGATTTCATTTTTGTCTTTCAGGTTCTCACACTAAGAAAACAAAATGATGTTTGCACATGTGGATCTGATTTATTTATGCTCTCTGGTTACATCCATTTATTGTCAAAAGATTCAAATTTATCCTGTTTTACAGCTGTATAATACTCCATTGTATAAAAATTCCACATCTTTCTTATCCATTCTTCAGTTTATGGGCATCTGATTTGTTTCCAGAATATAGCTATGACAAGTTGCGCTGCTATAAACATGGGTGTGCATAATCACTGTGCTATGAGGTTTTCAGTTCTTCTGGAAAAATATCCATGAGAGGAATTGCTGGCTTGAATGGCATCTCCAACCCTAGCTTTTGAAAGAATCTTAACACTGATTATAGTGGTTGTACCAGTCTCCACTCCCACCAACAGTGCGGAAGTGCTCATTTTTTTTCCACAGCCTCTCCAACATTTGTTATTGGCTGGATTCTTGATGTTAGCCATTCTTTCTGGGGTGAGATGAATCTCAGTGTTTTTAAATTGGCATTTCTTGAATGACCAATGATGTTGAATACTTTTTCATATATTGCCATTTCTATTTCTTCCTCGGAGAAATCTGTATTTATCTCAGCTGCCTATGTTTGGATTGGGCCTTTGAATTTGGGAGGAGACTAATTTTTTTTAATTGTTTGTCCATTGTAATTTGTCTTATGTAGGATGGTACTCCAATATTGAGTGTATATATATATATATATATATATATATATATATATATAATTATTATCTCTTCCTTTTGCAGTTTTCCGTTACAAATATGTAGTGACATTGTTACCTCTCTGAATGTTTTTTTGTTTGTTTGTTTGAAGTTTATACAGTTGGCAAATAGGACAGTTACCCTTGCTTTTTTCTTATTTCCTGTGGCTTGGAGGATTGCTTTCCATCATTTGATTTTTAGTCTGTGAATTTCATTTTCAATTAAAAGTAGTTTTTTTGTATACAGTATATTGTTGGATTTTGTTTCTTAATCCACTCTGTCATTTGACTGGTGCAATTGAAGCTGTTTACATTGTTGTTTATAACTGATACATATTGCTCTATGTTTGTCATGTTACTTTCCTGTTATAGGGTCCATAATTTTTCCCTCTTTTTAATTACTTGTTCTGCATTGTGGTTCCTTTCTCTTGTTCTTTTTTGTGTGTATTTAGTACAGGGTCTGCAAAGTCTCTTGCATAGGTCACACTTATAGTGATCCTCCTATTCTCACCTTCCAAAGTGCTGGATTATAAGCACATGCCAACACGCCCAGTCTCAATCAAGGGCTCAGTATGCCCTAGCTAGAAATGCTGGGATTGAGCCCTTGTCCCTGAGTCTGCCTAAGCAGGCTTTTTAATCCGCTGAACTATCTGGCTAGCCCTTTTCTCTCGTTCTTGAAGCTGCAATCACTTCTGTCTCTTTCTAGAAAATCTGATAATGCTCTCTGTACTGTTCATTTGGTGGTTATGAATTTCTTCAATTATTCTTTGTTATGGAAGAATCTTATTTTGCCATTGAATTTCATAGATAGTTTTGCAGTCTGGGTTGGAAGTTATTTTCTTTTCAGGACCTGAAATACTTCATTGCAACCTCTTTATGATTTGATGGTTTGTGTTGAGAAATCTGCCATGATTCTGACAGGCTCCCTGTTGTAGGTGATCTGTTTCTTCTCTCTAGAAGCTTTTAATATCCTGTTCTTTTGATGAGTTTTTGAGGTCTAGATTGTTATATGTCCAGGTGTAGATTTATTGGGATTATGGCTGTATGGAGTTATATATACTCTGTATGTCAGGTTCTTTTCTCATGTTTGGAAAATTTTCTGCTAGTACTTCTGCAAATATTCTTTTTACATCATTTGTTCTGTCTCCCTCCTATTACTCCATTGACACCTATTACTATGTCATTTTTTGGCATCAACTTATAGTTGCTGAATTGTTATTTCCTGGTTTTTTGTTCGTTTTAGAGAACTTTTATGTCCCATTCATTAGCTGTACCACTGTCTTTGAGGTCTAAAAGTCTATCTTTAGCTTCATTACTGTTTGCTGGCTTTCAATGGAGTTGTTGATATCCTGGGTATGTGCTTGAATCCATTTCATGCATTCAATTATTTCCTGTATTGTACACTCTATCATTTTTATTCTCCTCTATTTTTCTATCTATGTTAGCTGTGCTGAGCAATTCTTTTAAGGTGTTGTCCTTTCTTTTTGGACCTAAGAGATCATATCTGCCCTTATTTCTTCTACAGCCTGATGGACTTGTTTGTTCAGTTGGTATCATTTCAAAGATTTCAGGTGTGTGACTCCCAAGTTCTTGTATGTTTTTGTCTCCTGGATTTGTTCTGGTTGGGCTAGAGGATTGAGATTGCCTTTTGCTTCTGCATTTTTTTGAAGCTCCTACTAATCATCCAGTTAAAGTCCAGCAGTCTGCCCAGAGTCTGCCAAAGTTCTTAAATGGCTCCAGGAAACTCTGTGACTGGTAGTGCTTGGCTCACAGATCACAGATCTCCTACATGTCACATGCCACTCAGAGTTCTCCTAAGTTTTTAAAAGTCTGGACTGGCACTGGCAGAAGCTCAACAACTGTGCCTTGGTGGCTATGGAAGTTCAGAGCTTACTAGAGTCCCACAGGCTTCCCAGAGGCCACCAAAGTTCTTAAATGGTGCCTAGACTATATATCTAAACTTATTTTTGCTGTGAGTTCTCTGAATCAATTTTATAGACTTTATTTATAATTGTATTTCTGGTCCATAATACAGTGCCTTGAACTTAGGAAGCCTTTCTATAAATATGTCCTGGTAAATCTTTTTATCAAATGTGTAGAGGGGACACAAGCCTATCTCCAGGAATGTGGGTGTGGTCTTAGGGAAGTAGGGACAAACAGGATCATAACTAGAAAAAACTGATACACTAAGAAGTATCTTTCTTCTTATCTGAATAAATAGCAGGTTCTGAGTCTTTTAGGTTAATTGTTTTGAGAACCCAGAAGTTTTCACTTGGAAAATATTTTCTAAATATGCCCTTGTAGCTGGGAATTCCTTGTGCCCACCAAAACCAGCTTCATTTCTCTCTCACATACACTGTTGGACTCCAGAATTGTGGAAGTGGGGAATTGATGTATGTTCCTTTCTAGCTGCATCAAAACAAAACAAAATAACACAAACAAAGACTGCCATCACCCTAATCCACGAGAAAATCTCTTCTCTAAAATCCTATAAATTCTCTTGATCTTTTTCTGTCAGCTAATAGGAAAGAGTCTTCAGGGGACCTTGAGATCCTAGGGATTGGTACAATCCCAAGATGGAAAGAGTGTAGGCACCTCTTCCTAGGCTTCATAGGGTGTGATAGTCAGTTTTCATTATTATGTCAAACACCTGAGATAACCAACTTAAAAGAAAAGTTACGTTTGGGCTCTGAAGCTTCAGTTCCTGGTTAATTGGCCCAATTGGCTTTTCATGAGGCAGTTCATTCTGCTAGGAGAGAGAGGTGGAGCAAAAACACTCATCTTAAAACCAGGAGATGAAAGAGAGTGAAGAAAGATGAAAGAGAGAGTGAGAAGTCCCATAATCTCTTTTGAGGCCATGCTGGCAGTGACATGAGGTTTTTCTACTAGGGCCTAACTTTCAAGGATTTTTCCATCTCTTGCTAACACCATGTACTGGGAATTAAACTTTGAACACCTGGACTTTTGGCATGACTTGACATCCAAAATGTAACAAGGAGCAAGAAAAAGATTGTGTGTGTGTGTGTGTGTGTGTGTGTGTGTGTGTGTGTGTGTGTATGTGTGTGTGTTGTTCAAACTGCTAATAGTTTGGAGTTTGTTATAATAACTATTCTCACTATCCTGCTAAGTATACCTATTTCAAAAAAATAAATTCAGGTTTTTATGGATTCTAACAGTCATCTAGTGACCCTGGTTAGGAATCTGTAGAATAAACAATGTGATCATTGAAGACATAGAGTGAATGCATATGGATTTTTAAGCCTTATCCAAGGAGGTATAATTTTGTAGATTGAAAGAATTTTAACTGTGGAAAATGTCTCACTGTGGCCTGAGGGAACCGTGTAGAATCAAAGTTTCTCTGTGTCCTATGTCTATGTTTATTGTAGCGCTTCGTGGTTAATATAGACTACCATATACATTAACATTTAACTGGGCCATGCAAGTGAGGGTCTGAAGATTCAGCCCACTAGAATTAATTTTATAACTTTTCTTTTCAGTCAACATATTTACTTCTCCCCAATTGCTAAAGATGTTTGTTGGACAGTTGCATTCATTATTTTATTTAGTGTTCTAAACAGCTCTAGGAGGTAAATGTCATCATTTTTACTTCACAGGGTAGCACTGACTTCAAAGTGGTTACATTGTTTGATCAAGATAACATATCAGAAGTTGTTGACTTGAGCCTTTTACAGCTTAGCATATTAATATAGCTTTACTTTTTATGCTTCATGGTTAGACTTTTCTACTGGATGTTTAAGACCCAGATAAAACAAGACCCATATAACAAAATAATGCAACTTTTGTATCTGATGAGGCATGGACAGTTCTGCTGATAACCCACTGCTATTATGAACTATTGGATTATATTGAGTTATTTTGATGAATTCATGCACCTACAATTTTTGAATGGAAATGGAATACCCACCTCCAACAAAACAAAACAAACAAGGGGGATATAAATGAAGGTCTATTTTGGTAGTGAAAAAAATAGTTAAGATAGATATACAGCTACTTTTTCTTAGTTCAATGAGAAGAAAGATTTGTACTAATAGTGCTTAGACAAGATATCATATCTGCATCTTGTACTCTAACTACTATGAAGACATCAATATGCAATGTGTTAATTATTGTGACTGTCCTACTAACCTGTTTTGAAACTGTATTTCTTTCTCATTGAAATTAATGCAAATATAAATATCAAATAAATAATTGAATGATAATTTTAAAAAAAGATAACAGGTAGAAAACAGCAGATGCAGGGTCAAAATCCAAAGTCTGTCTGAGATTTCTGCTTACCGATCTCCTCCCCCCAGTGGATCCAGAATTCTTGACTATGGCCTATTCATTCTTTGCCAGTCTCTAAATGCTCCCTGTTATTTTTATTTTTATTTATTTTCCTCAGCGTTATTTTCCGTTATACTTACCTCCACTTGTCTCATAGAAGTAGAGGAGGAAGGTCGCCCATCCCAACAGATAACTGGACCAGTGAGTCATCTTTGCTAGCTTCTTCTTGCTGGACTGAAGGAAGATAAAGACTTTACTCTGGCAGATTATTTTCCTCTGCCCACTAACTTTGCAGGCTTGTTGTCATGCATGCTATTTTTATATCCAAAGCCATTAATTAAAATTTTGATTTCACAGAAAAAAAGAGCATGTCATTATTTATATCTATATGGGAAGGATTGAAAGATTTTTTTTTTGTGTGTGTATTTAGTACAGAGTCTACAGGGTCTCACTACATAGACCAGATATTGTGATCCTCCCAAGCACTAGGATTACAGGCACACACCACCACACCCAGTCTCAATCATAGTCTCAGTGCCCCCTGGGGGTGGATCAGGCAGGCAGGCCCAGGGATCGAACTCCCAGCCTCTGCATCTGCCTAAGCAGGCACTTTAATCTGCTGAACTATCTGGCGAGCCCTGATTGAAAGATTTTGATGAACACTTGCTTTATTCCAGGGTAGATATTCAACACATTTTATGCTAATTTGATCTCATAAATCCAGTGACATTTTTTTAAATCTCCATTTTACAGATGAGGAAACTAATTCTCAGAGAAATCTGGGTTAGTTACACAATGAGCAATGGCTTTGGATTCTCAGATGACTCATGCTCCATGCACCACTGGAAACCTAACAATAGCCCTACTTCTACCTCTTGTACCACACACCTCTCCTCAGCTGGGTATCAGTGTCTCTTAGTGATTAAGAGACATTTTGTCATCACCACTGATTACCACTCACTGTATTTTCCTTTGTGATTTCTCCTCAATGATACACAGACATGCCATTCTAACGAGCAGCAAAGACTTAGAATGTAGAATTGGTTCTGTTCGTGCCACTAGTTATTTAGTGTCTACTGTATGCCAGATGCTCTGAACTAATTTTCATGACCTAAGGAGTAAGAAAGGTAATCTCTAGTTTATTTAAGACAGAAGCTGAATCTTGGGAGGGAAGTAAATTATCCAGGGATCATAGTTGCTAGGTGACAGCTCTCAGAGTGAATGCAGACTCACTTACATCAAAACCAGCTACTTTCTAAGTAGAGGCCCTTATTTCTTCATACATAGAGTGTAAGGTGATAATTCCTACCTCTCAGGATGGTCATGAGAATCGAAGTAGACAATGATGTGAAAATATTTTCAATTGTAAATTGCTAGGTGTACTAATGAATGATTAAAGAAAAGGCAAGGACAGTTCAGAGAAGCATCATTTGGCACCAACTCAGCAACAAATCCAGATAACTCATGTGGAATAAGAAGTTCAAATCCCTTGTTCAAGTCCTCCAGCAAGTAGATAGCACCCCAGGCATAGTTTGGCAACTGCCAAACTTTTCTCTTGCTTATCAGTGCCTGGCTCCCCTGCTACATATGGAGCATCTTATGCATTTATATTGTGATTCTTCCTCAGAGCTTGTGATCTCAACCACTACACCATGCTGCAAATAAGGCTGTGTCTTTCCCTGAAGGATTCCATCTCATGCATTGACTAAATCTAATTTTCTTTGGTTAGTTGTTCATACTATGGAGTTGGACCATCCTGGATAGATAATTGACCCAGATTCAAATGCCAACTTGACTGCTTACTTATAGGGACATTGTGATGACAGGGACACTACTTAAATTCTGTATGCCTCTGCTTCATCAACTGAAAACCTGGGATTCCTAATCCTATGTACCAGGCTTGTTATAATGATTAACTGTGATGATAAAGAAATAACAGATAAAGCTCTCCAAGTTATTAAATTCAATATAATCCTGATAGAAAGTAGCCAAAGGAAGTGGATAGTATTATTATCCTCATGGATAGGATGATGTGCAGTAAGCTTATGCATCTAGAAGATGATCACAAACAAGCTGGAGTTTGTAGCCAACCTTCAGCAATTTAACTCCAAAAGCCAGGCTTTCAGCCACTGTGCCTATGGCATTATGTCTATGCTGCATCTGAGACTTCCTGTGTGCTAATAGACATATTTAGTCAAATGTCACTTGCAAGTGCCAGGATTGCATTTTCAACAGCTACTTAGACATATCCACCAAGATATCACTCAAGCACCTCAAATTCCAAGACTTGGCTTTTCATATTTATTCCAAAGTATGCCACAACTCATTAGTTTACTTTTTCATTGCCTTGTAACTTCCCAGCAATCTAAGTTGTAACTTCATGGGTGAAACTTTGCTGTCTTCTGTGTTTCCACATTCTATCAATCTACAGGTCCAGTTAGTTCTACTTTCTGGATAAGTCCTGAACTCATCCTCTCCTCTATATTTGCTGGTTCTGAGGACAGCTCTTCTCCATCTTTCCTCTCAACCATAGTTGTGTCCCCTTTCTGATTCCCCGACCTTTAGATTTTACCTTTTCTGTCTACAGTGGTGACTTGGTACTCATTTTTAGTTGGCTCTTGACGGCATGGTGAACACAAAAAGATAAACAATAAACAAATTTTTTTTTTTTTTGCTAGAAAGGGCAGCGAGTCATGAGCACTCAACACCAAGTTCTTGTGTGTTAGGCACCAAACAAATAATGAATGCTGGAAAAAATTTTTATGTCAAAATGCATCGAGTACTAGATTCACCAAGTTAAGCACATACAATGTATTGTTAAGCATATACAATGTATTGGATTGATCCCTAGGCAACGAGTGTACAGACCTGTGTTAAGCAGTGATGACCTCCGTCTTTATAGGCTGAAGCCATGAAGGAGACAGACTCAAGGTGACAAAACCAGAAATAAGCATATGGTTCTTTGTCATGATCATGGCTATGAAGGAGGAGAGAGGAAGCAGAAAAGAAGAGTACTAGGTCATGGTGACTTTGATTGGATGTCAGGAGAGGGCTCCGTGAAACAGCCATACACTGTATAGTCCAGGATGAGAGGAGAAGAAGCTGGAGAACTAGGGATTGGGATAGGTACTCATCCCAGCAGGTGCACAAGAAGTGCAAAACACTTGAAATGGAAAAAAATCAGATGTGTTCAAGGAGCCTGAGTGGCTGAAACTAAGAGTAGAGTGAGACCAGAGGGATACTCGCTGCGTAGATGGAGTTGGATCTTGTGGGACTTTATTTCTTTGTGTTCTACATGCAACCAATAGTGTTGAACAGTTTAAAGAAGGAAAAGGTGTCATTAATTAACTCAAAATCCATCAACTTTATCCATAGTCTATACTCTTTACTATGGCTTTCCTTCCAGAGCTCATTTCTTTGTTTCCCCCTCCCTCTACCCTCACCAGCTTCACTAACACTTTTATAGATTCTTGTGAAAGATACAATTGCCATAAAACACTTAAATTTGTTTTCCTCTTCAACTGGGCAGTTTTTGCACCTAGGTAGGCATAAGGTTTGCTTCTCAGTGCAATAAAGAAATTTATTCAAATAGATAAGTAGATGACAATTGATGGCCTGGAATATTAATGAATACATTTGTTTTTTTTTTTCTTTTTTATTATTTTTAGCAAGAAATAACAATGTGAGAGTTTCAAAACATGTTGGTAGGACATTCCCAATATTTTATACAATGCATATTGTTATCTTCATAGTAGTTATACAGAGCACAGGGTGTAGACGTGATAATTTTTCTAATCATTATTGGTACAAAATTTTTTTCTCATTGAACTAAGAGAAAGTAGTTGTATACATAACCCAATGTTCAATATTTGCAGTGGGTTATTGGAAAAACTGGCAATGATGGAAACTGTTGATTTAAGCCTTTTACAGCTCAGCATGCTAATCTAGCATCATGTTTTATACCTCATAGTTAAACTTTTCTGCTGAGTGGTTAAGGGCAAGTTAAAGTGAGACATGTATAACAAAACATGTAACTTTTGTATCTCCCAAGGTCAGTCAAATCCCCTCGGGATTTACTTTGAAACCATGAAGAGTGCTTTGCAGAACTGCTGTCATGTCAGCCATTTGAGTGAGTCATGGCCATTGCTTGACCAGTTTGTTCTCTGTGAAAGCCTGAGAGAATGTTTTCTCTCTTGGTGACTTTCCTTAGGCACACTACGTATCTTCAATTCCTTTCCTCTGTAGCCCATAATCTCCTTGAACAGAAAATTTGTGAAACAACTGAGTTATAGGATATTATAGCACAGGTTCTCTTATGTCCTCAATCCTCATTGACTTTGAAGGGCTAGGGCCAAAATGTTGGCAATTCTTGTCACCCTTCTTTTTCTCTAATTTTGTTCTGCAAACTTATATTCTTAACCCTCCAGAAGAAAAGGTTAGTGATACTATTACTCTATAATGTAGTGTAAGAACTCAAAGGAAGAAATAAAAATGAAGAGTCATAACACAGTTGAATGGAAATCAAGGACTTAAGGATTAAACAATGAAGTGACTGTAAGCATATAACATAGAAAACATGGCAGGAACAACATCATACACAGGATGAATTAGATAATGGTCCTAAGAATCTCCAAAAGGTTTATCAAACTGAGGGCAGCAATGTGTAACACTAAAACTATGCTTGGAATACCTGTCATTCTGGTCTT
>PVKN010027110.1:0-13624 GCA_004027915.1 Capromys pilorides | reverse complement strand
TAAGAGACAGACAGAAAGAATATAAGGAAACCAAAGTGTTCAAAGTATAAGGAATAAAAAATATACTAGGTACTATATACAAATATTAACCAAAGAAATTTAGATAGATGTATTAATATCAAAGTGAACCTTAAGCAATACATACTGCTTAAGATAAAAATGGCCATCATATTTTAATAAAGGAGCAAATAATAATTCTAAACATATATGTACAAAATAACTTAGGTTTAAAAATATGTAAAGTTAGGGCCTGCCAAATAGCTCGGCAGATTAAAGTGCCTGCAAGCAGGCACAGGGGTGAAGGGTTTGATCCCTGGGCCTGCTGTGTGGGTCTCTCCCCAGGGGAGCACTGAGATTGCAATTGAGACTGGGCATGTTGGCACACACCTGCACTCCCAGCTCTTGGGAGGCTGTAAACAAGCAGATCACTACAAGTCCAATCTAGGAGTGAGACCCTGAACACCCTGTAGACCCTTCTCTAAAATCCAAAAAAAAAAAGTAAAGTTGATAGGGCTACAAGTAAAAATTAACAAATTATAGTGGAAATGTGTATTGTACTGCAATCAATATTTGATAAATACAGTAGAACATTCAAAAGGTTGACTATGTACTAAGAAGCAAGTGCTGGGCTGGGGGAGAGATAGCTCAGCAGCGTAGGCACCTGCCTGGCAAAAGCAGGGTCCGAAGTTCGAACCCTGGTACAAAGAAAAAAAAACAAGGCAAGTACCAACATATTTCACAACATTGTGTGCATAGAGAATAGCACTCTGGCCACAACCAAGATAAGCAACATCAACAAAATCTTCACACAGACATTTTCACACACATTTCTTCATAGACCATGAATAAATAAATAATTATAAATATTAGAAAATATTTTCAAGTAAACAACAAAAATACTGCACAGCAAAACTTAGAGTACACCTCCATGGCTCTCTTCAGAGGAGGGATACATAGCCTTCAGTGCTCATAATTTAAAATAAATCTGAAGTTTAATCATCTAACCATCTGATTCAGAAAGTTAAATAGAACAACAAAATAAGCTTAATGAGAGATAAAGGAAAAATGTGATGCAGGCAACAACAGGATTAATGGCAGGAAGCAGATATTTAATAAAGAGAAGAGCAAAATATTAGAGTTCGTCAGTGGTGCCCTGTGCCTGTGATCCCAGGTTCTCGAGAGACTAAGGTAAGAGGATTACAAGTCATTAACGTATGTGCATGTGCTTCATAGAGTGGGTGATTAATACATATTTTTTAAATGTAATGGTTGAACTGATTGCAAGAAAGAATATGACCCATTAGAAGAATTATTTGAGATGTTCGTTTTCTTTTTATTAATCTGTATAGTCTGCACTTTACTGTGCTTTACTGCAATATTTCCAAAAGGGTAGTAAGTGTTGCTGAACACACCCATGAGAAGGAAGGTACTTGTTGCCCAGCCCTGGGGTAGGTCTTTGATAATTTTACTGATTTCTACTAGAATCACTTTCTCAGAGCCACTGGCTTCCTCTGGAATGTTAATCCAAGGGCAGAGACCTGCCTGCTTGTTCAAATATGTACACTGCTAACACAGATGACGCCCCTCGGAGCCTCTGAAAGGCCAGACTGTGACCTTGAGGTCCAGGTAAAGGTGGGGCGTCCTACAGAGGGAGGACAGCTAAACCCAAGGAGAGCTGGGGCCACACAGAGCCCACAGCAGGGTTGGGCTGGGATGTGCCCGCACTGGAGACACGATGCAGGATGGCTGTGTCCTTGCTCCAAAGCCCTACAGAGTCAGGCTTCCGGCAGGCTTCATTGCTGCTGTCTGACACCCCCCATCCTGCTCCACCCCAAGCAAGGCATGCTGTAGCCTCTCAGGAGTCACTTCACTAGGATTTGGAAACAGAGGACAAGGCATAGGTCACTGGTAGAGTCCTTACATAAGGGCCTGGGTTTTATTCCCAACACCAAAAAAGATTTAGAATTAGCAAACATTAACTGAGTTCTTATGATGAGCCAGCCTCTATCTATACTTACACATATTTCATAACACTGAATTTTTCCAAGAGTTGGAAACGTGGTGTTCACCTCTATTTGCAGTTCTCAGATGCTAAGTCACCTTCCAAAGGCATTCAACATGTTGGAAACAGAGTTAGGCTTGAGCGTGAGTCTGCTGCCTATGGCTCCTTGCGGGTGAAGTGTCTTTTGCATGTGGACTGCTCCAGGTGGCCAGCACAGGACCACAGTTCACCCCACCCCACTCTTTCTAAGGGTTTTGGAAGCAAAGTAGAGAAGCTAATCTCTGACCCTCATGACCAACTCAGACCTGACCTGTACTTCTGTCTCCACAGGAAGCTGTCTCTGTCCTGCACCATGTGCTCCAGCAACATCCTGAGTTGCTGCAAGAACCTATGGGGGCTTCAGTTCCTCCAGAGACATCTGGGAGGGCCTTCAGAGGAACAGTCTGAGGAGCCACTGTCTGAGAAGACCCAAAGCACATCAGACCAACAAGTAATGAGGATGTTGCCCTCTGAGGCTGTGTAGAGTCACCCAAGGACATGAAGATATTGGTCCTGGTCATCCAAATTTGACATCAGAGCTCCTAAGGATCCAGCACTCACACCACTGAGGAAGAACTCTGGGGTGCTGGAGTCCTCCAGCCTAGGGCCAATGACCTGTTCTGTGCTCAGCATTCCCAGACAGGAGCTCCAGACTCCACAAGCCTGAATTCTGGGGCTACAAAGCTCACATTGGTGCTGGCCCTAGGAGTCATGTGCAGAGGCAGCAGGACTTACAGGGATATGTACACACATGTGCATGGATACGTACATGTAGGAACATGCATGTCCTCAGAGCAAGGCAAAGGGTGTTGCTTAAAGCATTGCCCTCTTACTTCCTTGTGGGGTCTGCAGGTTGAGGGAAAAGAAAAGGGTAAGAAAAGGAAGGAAACTGCCTTCATAAACACGTATTATGTGCCAAGTATTTCACTTGCATGACCTCACATAATCCTTATAATGTGTGGTTAGGTTAAGAGCCCCCATCTTCCCTTCAGAGAGGTAGAAACTGAGGCTCAGAGAAGCATTGGGCCTGCTTGAGCCACTCAGCTAGAATGTATACTTGCCACATAAGAGGTACTAGGAAACTGTTGAATGAATAGATTAGTGGATCGATGGATGGATGGATGAGGCAAAAGAAAGACCTCACATCTGTACTCTTGACACTACAATACATTGTCTCTCCAAAGAGAGGCCAAGATATTTCTTTGACTCAATCTACCCTCCTGCTAGCAGGCTCAGACCATCAGGTCTGGGGATCCTGTCACACTAAAGACTGACCTCCTCTGGTGCTTGTTTTCAACAAAAACCTGCGTGCAGTGGACTCCCTGGGGACAGTGTGACTTCTGGAGTCAGGGAGGACAGGTTCAGGCAAGGGATTGCAGAGGCTGTGAATAGGGAAGTTGACCCAAAAGTCCCTCTGCAGGCCACATGACCTCAGACACATCACATGACCTCTCTGAGCAACTCTCTCTTCCTCTATTTAAGGGGTAATTATCCCTTTCTGTTTATGGGATTCTTGAAGAGGCCAAAGGAGATGGAGGTGATGAGGGCTGTAGAAATAAGAGGATGTCAATGGACTTCTCTGCTCCCAGGGCTTCCCCATGGCACCTTCTCAGTGACCCCACTCCTACCTGACACCCACTCTTCTCTTGGCTTCCAGACTCCCATCCTGATTTTCTCCTGCCCGAACTCTCCCAACCTCTTTGCAGCTCACCATCCAGCCATTACTTGTAGTCCTTCCCCAGTGCTGTCCTCAGCCTTGTCTGCTCACTTCCCCTTCTCTCCTTCTGTGGCCTTGTCTACACCCAAGACTCTGCTCTGAGGCATGTGGTGATTACTCACAGATTTACAACTACAACACAGGCTCCTAAGAGAAGTTGCAGACCCTCCACTGCCTACACAGCACCACCACCTGGATGTTTCAAAGATGTTTCACCCTTAATGTGTCCATAACTATGCTCTTGACCTTCTCCCTATATCTGCTACTGTCCTGGTTTCCCCTTCTCAGTTAAAAGCCCACCGTGTGCTTCACAGGCTGGGAGTTGCCTTTGGCACACCCTTTTGCCTTGTTCCTCCCTGGTCAACCTTTCTGAGTCCTAACCTCTACACATATCCACCACCCACCTGTCCTGTGTTCACTCAGTCCAATTGCCACGATCTCCACTGGAGTGACTGGAACAGCTTCTTATATCCCTTCCACACATTCCCACTCTACTCCCTCTACCCAACAGCCAGAATGCAAAGTGATAACCTGATTGTATCGTGCATCTCTATCATGTCCCACTGGCCCTGCATGGCTGACCTGCTTATGTCCTTCCAGCCTCTTCCTGCAGCATTCTCCACCCTCCCTCTCCTTACTTCAGCCCTACTTGCCTTTTTATTTATTTATCTCACTCTGCTCTTTCCAACAACTCAATCACTCGCAGTGCTGTTTCCATGGCTTGACACACCCTTCTTGTTCTGTGGGCAGATGGACTACATGAGATCTCAGCCAAATCGTCATTTCTGTGAAAAACAGTCTTTCTTGTTCCTAAATATTCAATCAGGCCCCTACCACACCTCCTCAGAAGTTTCCTTGAAAGCTACTGGCGTGGTTGTAATGCTATTGTCACTTCCATAGTTCCTTAAAAACATCGTCTGCACCTCCAACTACACTCATGAGTTTTCTATTGACCTCTGTCTGTCCAGCCCCTGAAGAGTATTGGTGACAGTAAGAACTTAATGAGTAACTGTTCAATGACTGAACAGAGAAAATAAAGAGTGCAGAGTCTGGTCAATGCCAATGCTTAAACAGCTTACCTGCCAATAAACCTGAAGGCATTATTTGCCTTCATGATCCCCAGAGATATTTAATTTCTCAGCTGAATTCCTTCTGGAAACTCAAAAATTGCCTCTCTGGACGTTTTTAATTAAAGGAATTTGAGGCAGGTAGCTCTCTAAGTGATGGCCCTGTAGTTGGAAGCATAAGACCTCCAGTGCCTGATCACAGACTTTGCTGGTCAGGACTCCAACCTACGGTGCTTATGGACCACTCAGCACTGTAGAGGACTCCTGCAAGTATAGGTCTGACCTACACCCTCCTTTCTGAGGCCTCTGAGAGCCTCTGTTGGCTGCAGAAATTGGGTACATGCTGCCCAGAGAAGGAACATCTGTGATGGGAGCTTGGATCAATGTCCTGTGTTATCATTGTGTCCCAATAAAGCTATCAGGACAGATGCTGCCTCATGATTGTAGTTTTTAACTTCCTGCTGAAGAAATATGAACTTCATCACATGGTGTCTTGATTTAGAAAAAGCGTTATGATAAGACTCCGGGGTGAGAGCCAAATTGTAAATTGCCTTAAAATTTAAGTAAGTTTTCCAGAAGCTACATTTCTCCTTAAAAGACCACATGAGAAGCCACAGAAAGGGAAAATGGATGAGAGGGGTACTGTAAGGTCATATTCTGGGTGAATATGGATTTCTGAAGAGATTTATGAACCCACCATACCACCTAAGGTCTTCACTCATAGCTTAGGAAATTTAGGCTTTGAAAAGGAAAGTGACTTGCCCAAGGTCACAGAGTTTCCAACTCACCTGGTGAGCCAAGCGCATGGTCAGTACTGGATGTCTGTGGTGTAGAACTTTCCAAAATTGTCACAGGTGGAGATAACTTTTACTATACAAGAGAGAAAAGAAAATGGAAAACCCTTGCCCATCAAGGCAGCCTACAAGAGAGACAAGGTGGGTGGGGTACAATCATGGGTTTTATACAAGGAATGAATCCCAGAGACAGTGATGAAAGGCTTTGGGTTTGGGGAAGGAAAGAAAAAGAAAGAAAGAAAGAAAGAAAGAAAGAAAGAAAGAAAGAAAGAAAGAAAGAAAGATAGAGAAAGAGAAAAAGAGAGAAAGATAGTTGTCAGAGTCAAGGACACTGGATAACCACAGTGTCAGCATAAGCAGAGCCCCTGGCACAGGAGGGAGGGTACTGGAGGGCATAGGATTTTGCATTTTGGACCTTTCAAAAAAGATAATTAAGATACACCTTGATGAATTTTCACAGGAAGCAGAGAAAGATGTTGAATAAATCAAAGCCGACAGGAACTGCTCTGCTTAAAATAGCTTTTAATATATATCAGGGAACAAAGACAAAGCTCTGTGAAAGGAGACTCGGGAAAAGCAAAGGCAGAAAATTAAGTCAAGGGTCATGTTAAGTTGTTCTTGACTGCACTGCTAGCCTCTGGGATATATTTATGGATGGAATGGGTTTGGGGGACTAAGTAGGCAACCAGTCAGGGCTAGAAACCAAGAAATACAATTTCGAGAATCTTTTTTCTGGAAGATTCAGATTGCTCCAGTGGGAAATGGAAGAGAAACAACTGCCATTACTGGTAAATGGACCAATAAACAAAGGACTGTAGGAGAGCGGATGGAAGGGGACCTCAAGAGATTGGTGCCCTATTGCAGAAGTGTGGGGCCACAGTAGGCCCCCTGGTGGTCAGAGGGAGGTGTGGCACCTGCATTAGGAAGTATGCCTCATGCTATGAGTAATGGGAAGCTTTGAAACATGTGAAGCAATAAGGGGTTACAAATGATAAGATCTGTGCTATGTATAAAATATTCAGATTCCACTTAGGAAAATAAATTGAGGGGATCAGAGCACAGTACAGAAAATACTGAGAACCCCACAGCAGGTGAGGGTCAATAGTGATACTTCATGAAGATCTTTATTCACTAAAGACTTCCAGTTACAGGACTGCAAACCCAAAGGCACTAAGTGCTGTCTATCCTCCAAGAGATGGGTTTGCATCTCCACATTACAAGGAAACTGGGTAAAGAACGGACATGGAAATGAATGGCTAGTTGCCAAGGCTGGGAGGAAGGTGCACTGTGCACGTGTGGAAAAATGTAGATTCCAGTTCTGGTGAAGCTCTGGGGACATACCCCTGGTGCCCACAGGGCCAGGCCATGTTTAAACCCACTGTAGATGCAATATGGATCCTATGGAGTTGCTCAGCAGCTCAGATGAAGGGGTCAATGAAAAACCGCTCTAGGCTGAGCTGGCTAAAGTGAAGCCAATTCTACTAACGATGACCAGACCCTTACAAAGTTCACCTGAGTCACCCAACTCTGTGTAGTCTTAAGACCTTCTCTTTGTACAGATAAGAGAATGGAGCTTGGGGCATTAAGATTGTTCTTCCCATCACATACAGGCAAGAAGTGATCACCAAAGACAAACTTCCTGCTAGAATTTCAAGATCACACCAGAATTTCAAGTGCTCCAATGAGAATTCAGGAGTCTTTGCTGGTCACTAATAGCCTGCAGGGTCAATGGGTAGAAGACTCCTCTGCCCCACTAACAGCCTTAACAGCTGGTAAGTCCTTATTCTCGAGGTCACTGCAGATGTCTGCACCGTGTTGCCAACCTCCCTCTTCAAGGTCACAGAACACAGGGTTTCTCACGCCTTGTGTTGCTGCCATGCTAGCCAGAGCACTGGTCTAGCTCTATCAGGACCCTCCCACCTGGGACTTTGCCAGAGTTCTCATGTGCTTAATTGGCCTGGCAGGACTCCTCAGGAAATGAGATCCCAAAATATCATGCAGTCTAGGATGGTTGGCTTCAAAATGAATCTGTTGGGCTAGCCAGATAGCTCGCTAACTAAAGCACCTGCTCAGGCAGAGCACAAGGACTGTGGTTCAATCCCTCGCACCACAAGCCATGCTTGCCCCACCTTCAGGGCATGCTAAAACTGTGATTGAGATTGGGCATGGGACTGCTCAGCACATGCCTGTATTCCCAGCACTTGGGAGGCTGAAAACAAGAGGACCACTGAGTCTGATCTGTGTAGTGAGACACTATAGATCCTGTTCTAAAAACATTTTTAAAAAATGAATCCTTCCATTATTTTCAACTGACATTTATGAGTCCTATACCTTGTCCTCAGAGGTTATGTAGGCCCTCTGCAGGCACTGCCTCATTTCTTCCACTGGTCATCTCATGAGGCCAAGGTCACTCAACAACCCATACCCTGGGCTGAAGAGGGAAACAACACACAGTATGTGAACAACCTGTGTACAGTATATAGCCAGAATTCAGATTCCAGTTCAGTCTACTTATCTCCAAAGTCTAGGTCATTTCTTTATTACTCATCTTCTAAAATTGATTGTTAAGGACATTACTGATAATAGAGCTAGCATTTCTTTAAAAAGTTGAGCCAGGCATGGTGGAAGATAGCTATAATCCCAGCACTCTGGGAGGTGGAGACAGGACGATCACAAGATCAAGCCCAGCCTGGGCAACTTAGTGATTTGTCTCAAAATGAAAACATGAGAAAATGACTGGAAATGTGGTTCGGTGCAATTAATCAACAACAACAGCAAGAACAGTAACAATAGCAATAACAAAATGTTGCCGACAAATCTAGTAGCTGGGTACCTGGAAATTCAAAGTACCTAGAAGCTCACCTTAGCTCACCCAATACTCAACTGAGAATCAGCTTCTGAGGGTTCATTTTATTTATTTATTTTTGTTTTGTTTTGTTTTTCAGTACTAGGAATAAAGCTCAGGATCTTGCACTTGCCAGGCAAGTGCTGCACCACTGAGCTACATCCCTAGCCCCTGACGGTCAATTTTAAATCCAACACTACCCCAGTTTTTTTTCTCAATTTTCTCCACTAAAATTGTTTTCCATAGTTTGTTCTATGGTGTTTGGTCCCATTTTGTCTTGTTTGTAAAATAAGGCTTATACTACACCTGAGGCTGAGTACGAGGCCAGCATGGACTGCAAAGTAGGACCCTGTCTCAAAACAAACAAACAAAAAGTTACACTGCACCTAAAAAAGTGAACCCAACAACATACCTTTGAGTTTCTGCCATGATAGCACATGAAGGTCTCTTTCACTGTTTATAATCACCAGAGCTTATTTCATGATATCAGTACCTGTGATGGCTTAGATCTAAAATGTCTCTCTAGGGCCAGGGCTATAGCTCAGTGCACAGTGCCTGCCTCCTGAGTTAGATTCCTGGTAGTAGTAGTTGTACTAGTAGTAGTAGTAGTAGTAGTAATAATAATAATAATAATAATAATAATAATAATAATAATAATAATAATATAAAATGTCTCTCTAAAAGCCTTATGTGCTCAGGGTAAGGTCTTTGCAAAATGATTGATCACTGATTGGATCACTGAAGCCAAAGCAAAGCTCTGCCTCCTGGAAATTGTGGGTGTCCCTGTAATGACAAAGTAACCAATACAGTACCCTTCCACTACTTATTTATCTGTTCCTTCAGCCATGGACATCTGAGTTATTTCTTTTTTTTTTTTTTTCTGTTGAAACAATAACATGATGCTCTTCTGACTGTATTCTCATACATATGTGCAGTGAGATTTTTGGTGGGGAGGAGATATTATGAGTATGTTTCCACAAATACACAGATAGTTCCTGATAACCTGATGGCTTAGCTTAAAATGTTTTTGACATCGCCATGCTGTCAAAGTGATGGGCATTCATTAGAAACTGTACTCTAAATTTTTAGATTTTAAACATTCCCTTGGACTTTGGTACTCAAGTAGGATTCCTTTTCATGAAGCTGGGAGACAACATTAAGCCTTGGTCCTAGACAGCCTGAGAGTCATCAGGGTGAGCACCCAAGACTTTACATAGCACTGAGCTGGCTGATAGGTTAGGTGGAGGTAATGCACATTCAGGAGGCTATTTTCAGCTTACATTGGGTTTTTAGGAACATAACCCCACAGTGAGTCAAGGAGCAGCTGTACTTACAAATGTGATCTTGAATATTGAGTACAGATGTCACCAAATTGCTCTGCAGAGACATGGTTCATTTACATTTCCACCAGCAACACTGGAGAGGAACCATCTCCCCATCGTCTCACAAGCCCATCTGGGCCTCAAGCCCTTCACACTGAGCTACATGCCCAGCTTTTTAATTTATTTTTGTTGTGAGGTCTCACTAAATCACTAAGTGTTCAGCAGAGCTCAAACTCAGTCTCCTAGAGTATTAGGGTTACAGGTGTGTGCTGCGATACTTGACTATACCTGAATAGTTTTTCCCATGACCTGTGGCTTCTCTCATTCATTGGAAATTATAATAGCTCTCCTAGAGATATCCTATTTCTAATGTAGAACAGGAGATTTAGGTAGATGTAGTTCTGAGGGATATCCTTGGGCTCACCTCAGGCTTTCCATGAGCTCTACAAAGATCAGCCTCTCTCCACTCTATCTCTTCAGAGAAAGTCAACCCTGCCCAAGAAACACAGCTGTTAAAAGCCTAGAGCCATATAATAAATATTCACAGAAGTACCCAACTCATGATAGCCAACATTGATTTAGCTCATGTGTCTGCAGGTTGGCTAATTTAGGATGGGCCCTCTGAGATGGCTCAGCTTTTCTCTGTGTGCCTCTCATGTTCTCCAGAGACCAGCAGGTCTACCTAGGCATGTTCTCAGGGAAATGGCAGGGACACAAAAAGAGAAAGTCCAGAAGCACATGAGCATTTCATGTTTCTCGGCATCTTGCCTGCAAGTACACCATTAGCCAAGCAAGTCCATGGCCAACCCACACACAGAGCAAGGAAGCCCATTCCTCCTGTGTCACTGAGTTGGGAGTGAGGAGTGGTCAGTGAATCCACCACAAAGGCAGGGGATAGAGAGAAACTGAAATCTGCCTAACTCCAGAGCTCTGCAGAGTTGGTACCCTCAGAATGAAAGAAATTGTTTCCAGGGTGTCTTGGTTACTTTTTACTCACTGCTGGGACAAAATACCCAACACCCAAAATTAAGGAAGAAAATGTTTATCTAGTTCACAGTTTGTGAAGATTTCAGTCTATAACTCAGCTGGCTCCCAGGCATAATAACACATGGCAGAGAACAGCAGTTCACAGCAACAGAAAACAGTGAAGAGCAAAGGGAAGGGCAGCAGCTGCCCCTTCTAGCAAGCTTCTCTCTCCTTATATTGTAAACAAACTACCCTGGGGCTGGGGGTGTAGAACTCATATGATGTCCATGCCCTCTTCTTGCACAGGATGAGTATATTTACAAACTAAGAATCCTGGCTCTCTTTTGAGTCATTTAATTAAACTTCTAAACTTCTCAAGATGACACAATGTATCAACCACTACAATCCATCCCTTGTTAACTTGGTAACCAGACATTTCCTTAAACGAGTTTCTAGGTATGGAGACATGCTTATTAACATTGTACAACTTTAACATTGCATTACATTAGAAGCATGACATTTTGCCCCTGGGCATCCCTTCCCCAAAGACTTATACACATCCCTTTGTGCAAAGCCATGTTAGTCCATCTATAAAAGTTGCGAAAGTCCTAACAGTTTCAGTAATGCTGAAAAGTCCAAGTCCCAAGCCTCCAGGATCTAAGGCAAACTCCTAACTAACTGTTAGCCTCTGTACAAATGAAAAGTTAAACATTTCCAAGATTTAAAGGCACAAGATAAACATCACAATTCCAAAAGGTATACACAGCAGGATACAAACAAATGGGACCAAAACAAGTCCAAAATCCAGAAGGGCAAACATTAGGTCCTGTAGTTCCACATGGAATATCCAATGCAACCTGTAAAGAGTTGTGAGTTCCAAAAGTCTTACATGGCTCCACCTCTGCAGTACTTCTGCTGGTATCTTCCATTGCTTTTCTCTGGGGCTGGCTTTGCCCTCTCCTTGCAGCTCTGCTTAGACAATCCACATTCCTGGATTTTTTAAAATTTCTGAGGTTTCCATTGAATAGAATTTTCACTCACAGATTTACATACTGCTCTCTCTGGGGCACACTGCCTGGCTTCCCAGGCCTTCTGAAATCTAGGTGAAAGCCTTCTTAACCTCAGAACTCCTTCACTCTGAATGTGCCTAAAGCCAATGCCATGTGGATGATGCCAAGAGCTTCTGTCAGCTGGAACAGTAGCCAGGCTTTCTTTTCTCTTAGCTATAGGAGTTCAGTGCCTGGATTTTTGAGCACTCTGACCCTGATTCCAAGGAAGAAATTCTCTGTGCTGGAACATTTCTGGAACCTGGTGTGGTTGCCTCCTCCATTCTGGAACCTGGTTGATCACCACCTCCATTCTGGAACGTGGGGCTCTGTGGCTTTCTCCTCAAAGCAAGGTCCCTCACCCTTGCAATTCTGAGATCAAAAAGAGTGAGAACCTGCCACCTCCTGTGATGCCCTCAGGCCATCCTTTCCATCCTTCTTTCCTCCTGAGCAATGGAGATGTCAGTTCTATTTTTGCAATCCACAACCTTCCTGGTGCTTCATCTCTGGTCAAACTCACAGTATTTTAAATTATCCTGCTGAGCTCCTTGCTCTTGATTCAACATAAATCTGACTAAATGCCCCCAACAACAACCATGCTACTGCCCCAGTATCTGGCTGTTTCAAAATTTATTTTTCAAGATTGACTAGTCAACACTTAATCTCAGTCTCAGGCAAAGTCTTTGGATGGAGACTTTGCAAATAATGCAGATAAACTTTGCAGATATCTGAAAAATGCAGACAAACCTTCTGTCAAACCATAACACAAAATCATCTGGAGTCCAACAACCAATATAGTCCTTTTTTCCCAGAAGAAATCTCCCCAGCATGGTCTTTGCAGGCAGGCTTTTCATCAGTCTTCTGGTCTTCTGAGCTCTGAGCAGAATCTCCCATACAGAACAGCAAAAGCTGTTCCAGTGCTTCGCTTGTAGGTGACATCTCCAGACCCTTCCTATCTCTTCCCATAAGCCATTCCCAAAAAGCTTGCAATCCACATGGCCATGTTTAGCCACAGCAATAGCCCCACTCCTGGCATCAAATTCTGTCTTGGTTACTTTTCACTCACTGCTGGGACAAGATTCCTGACATCCAAAATTAGGAAATAAAAGGCTTATTTAGCTCACAGTTTGTGGAGGTTTCAGTCCATAGTTGTCTGACTCCCAGGCAGAGTGGCACATGACAGACAGGAGCAGTTCATGACAGCAGAAAACAGTGAATAACAAAGGGGAGGGCAGCAGCTGCTCCTTCTAGCAAGCTTCTCTCTCCTCTTTATATTGTAAGCAAACTACTTTGGCACTGGGGGTGTAGAACTCACACAATGTCCATACCCTCCTCTTGCACAGGACGAGGATATTTACAATATTGACTCTCTGCTATCACTTAATTAAATTTCTGAACTTCTCAAGTTGACACAATATATCAACCACTACACTGGGAGACAAGAAACTCTCATAGTGCTGTGTAAAGCCTCCTGGTTCCTCAGCATCAGTTACTTCTAGCTTCCTACATATCCCATGTTCATTCTCTACCTTGGCCCACAAGATCCCTGAGATTCAAACCTGGGCTCAAGTCTATCTCATTGTAGGCCCTTCAGTGTCTGTTCACATACCACTTCCACCATCACCTGCACCATCACCACCAGCACACCTGAAACTAAGTATCTGAGCAGGAGGACATGCAATGAGGCTCCTACATACAGGTGGTCTGGCTTCGCCTAACTTTTTAGGTTCATTTCACATCCATTCCCTTTTGTTCCAACCTTGCCATGCTCAGAGACGGCCTTTCCGGCACCCTCACTCATGTCCTTTACAGAATTTCGTTTCAGC
>PVKN010027109.1:0-13623 GCA_004027915.1 Capromys pilorides | reverse complement strand
AAATAATGTGATAGGTATCCTGCTGTGGTTTCAAACAGAGATATCAGCAGAGGTAGATTACTTCTTCTGTAGGCTTCTTCAGATCCCCAATATATAAATTATGTTGTCTTCATTCTCCCAATTCAACCACCAAAAAGTATAATATCCTAAAATTGGTTAATTTTAAATAGTAATGCATATCTGGTAATATGAACACCAGTATGCATTACAGTAAATATTGTGAAATTCATATTATTTTGTTAAGTGAAATTATGTATCACTTGTAATTTTTGTTTTAATATTACTTTGTACTCTCTTTAGTTGTTGTTGTTGTATGTGTGTGCATGTGCGCAGGGTCTCATTATGCAGCTTGGACTCATAGTGATCCTCCTGTTTTGAGTCTTCCCAGTGCTGGGATTATAGATGCGTGCCACCATGTTCAGACTTGGTTGCCTGCTCAGTGTGCCCAGAGGTAGGACCAGCATGGCATTTGGTGCCAGGGATTGAACCCTGGCCCCTGTGTTTGCCTAAGCAGGTGCTGAGTCTGCTGAGTTTCTTGCTGGCCCTTGTACTCTCTTTAAAACAAAAAACAATATAGAGTTTCTCTGTAAAATAATTTATTAAGTAGACAAAATTTATAGACTTAATAGAACTTTTGCTATAGTACATTTTAATTCATTATTCTGTTTGCATTATTCGTCATATTAAATTCAATAGGCAAAAATAAAATAAAATGGTAATGGAAATATAGCTACAGCCAGACTGTGTTAATTAATGCATTAATGCAGCATAATCTCAGAACAAGGCTCTTGCTCCACTCTTTTTTTTCTTTCTTTCTAGTACTAGGGATTGAACTCAGGACCTTGTGCTTGCCAGACAAGCACTTATTCTACTGCTATTTCCCTGGCCCCAAGGCTCCTGCTGAGCACCAGCCTGTTCATCCCAGCCCATGCTGAGAGCTCTGCTTACTTCTGCTCCTACTGTGGACTTGATGGTGCACTTACAGGTCTTGAAAGTTTACAAAAAGGTAATCAGAAACACAAGAATCAGCCCCTGACTCTGTAGCTTGAATTAGATATCAATCTATTACATTCAGTGCCCAGATTGCTGTAAATGTGTTGACTATGGATTCAACAATTCCAGTTTTAAGAAATAATATTGTTGTATTTTTCAACTGACATTTAAAAACAGTCTAGTGACACCTTGTGTTAAAGAGCAGAACTTCTATTCTGTTGGTTACAGCCATCTATGCACTATAAAAAGTTTGGGTACAATAAATTATTAAAAAAGAAAATTTTTATAAAATTCACAGCATAATGGTGAGGCAAAGTCAGGGATTTGGCTCAGCAGCACAAGCACCTTTCCAGCAAGTGCAAAGTCCTAAGTTTGGTTGCTGTGAAAAACAAAAAATGTGAGGCAGAAAAGCAGTCACAGATTGAGAGAGCCTTTTTACTAAGATGGCACCAAAGGCTAAGAAGGAAGCCCCTCCCCTCCCAAAGCAGAAGCCAAAGCAAAAGCTTTGAAGGCCAAAAAGGCCGTGCTAAAAGGCATCCACAGCCACAAAAAGAAGAAGATATGAGCATCACCCACCTTCTGCCGTCCCAAGACACTGCAGCTCCAGAGGCAGCCCAAATACCCTTAGAAGAGCACCCCCAAGAGAAACAAGCTTGACCACTATGCCATCATCAAGTTCCCCCTGACCAGAGTTAGCCATGAAAGAGATTGAGGACAACAACATGCTCGTGTTCATTGTGGATGTCAAAGCCAATAAGCATCGAATCAAGCAAGCTATAAAGAAGCTCTATGACATTGATGTTGCCAAGGTCAATACCCTAATCAGTTCTGATGGAGAGAAGAAGGCTTATGTTCGACTGGCTCCCAATTTTGATGTATTGGATGTTGTCAACAAAATTGGGAACATCTAAACTAAGTCCAGCTGGTTAATTTTAAATATATACCTTTTTTCCCACAAAAAAAGGGAAAGCAGTCACACAAAATTCTTCATTTTTAAAAAATGTTCAGGATGAACAGAAGACACTACATGCCAAGAAAAAAGCAAAAGGAAAAGTATAATACAGGAAGGGGCACAGCTGTAGCTATTTCCATCAAAGCAAATTACTACTTCAGCGACTTTCAACCAGTAAGTCACTGTATGACCCACACAATGGGACCCTGCAATGCCTCACCATCAGTGAGTCACAGAAGTCTATTTTAAAAGGAAGGCCTCATAAATTACCCATTCTCTGTGTTTTCAGCATTAGGACTATCTCAAAGACATATCCAAAATGATTGCCTTAGAGATAACAGGGTTTTCTAATTTCGCACTTGTAAATTTTTCAGTTGTTTGCTTGAAAAAAAAACTGTGTTGCAGGGCACAGTAAGGTTAAATCTGAGATTTGGGGTCTAACCAAATACTCTTAAAATGAGGTCTTTCATCTTCAGGTAGTTAGCTGCCATATGACCCAATTCCCCAGCACACCACTGTTTGCTGCTCCAAGAATATTATGAAGTTTATGGGTTCCTGGTGTTGTATATTCCCATTTTCCGTCTTTGGACTTCTTTAAGTTCCCAGTGCCATCTGACAGCTTCTCAAAGAACTGCCTTGCCTTTGATGTATGGTCAAGAACATAAGCACTGAAGCACCCAGAATTTACACTGTAATATTCATCTGATCCACCTTATTGGCACCACTAAACAGAGGATCTCCAGTGTGCATGTGAACCAAAATACACCCTAAGGACCACTAGTCTATAGCAAGGTCCTAAGGCCTTCCCCAACAGCATCTCTGAAACTGTCGGACACTGAATATACTGATGTACTCTTTGTCCTGACAAGTACTTCCAGAGCCAATAGTCTTCATGGTACTGTGTTTTCAAAGGATATTCTCAGGTCATAGAAAATGATCCTAAGTGCTGGTGTCACAAGAAAAGCAGTGCAGTGCATGTCCGCTGCACAAACTTTCATTTCTGAGACCCTCAGAAATTGGTGTTTCTCACTAAGCCATACAGATTGTGAGAAAGCATTTCAAAAACTAAACAAAGGTGGTTTCAAAACACAGAGTGGTGTTTAAAATGCACTATATAAGGTGTCATTTCAGTGTCATGTTTGTTCATGAGTGCAAAAAATCACACTTCTATCTGGGCTGGATTTGGAACAGCTTTCTTGTCCTTTATTACTATAATGGCAACTCATTCTTATTCCACCCAATCAGATCCTTTTTTTTTTTTTAATGTATTTGGTACAGGGTCTCACTACATAGCTCAAACTTATAGTGAGCCTACTGTTTTCAGCCTTGCCAATGATGGGATTGCAGGTGTGTGTCACCATGCCCAGACTCAATCATATCTTTTTATAACCTGTCCAAAAGAACTATAGTCTACCAAGGAGTCAATTTCATAATGATCTATCCACTTTCCTCTGGTTTTTACAATACAATCATAGTTATTATTATTATAGCAGTCATTGTAAGTATTCCACTCCTTCTTGTGACTAGAATGTTCTTTCTGGCCATGTCTGTGTCTTCACTTCCTTTTGCATAGTAAACCTCATTAATATACTTATAGGGGTTTTTTTCTCATTAAACTTTGTTTTAATGGGTCTCAAAATCTGTGACAGATTTTTGATCAGGTTGTTTCCATTAAAAAAGTATTGATTTTAAAAACTGCCACACACACACACACAAAACATTCTCCTTTCCTTCTGAAGGTTTTACAGTGCATTGTTATCATTAACCAGTCTTTCACTATTAAACTTAAATGGCCAATTAGGAGAAATAGTTCTAAGACCAGTATTCTACCACTGATTAAGACTGAGGTGGCAAGTGTTAGGGATAACATTCATTTAGTTTTCTGAGCTTTCTAGTCAGACTTGGTGGCCTTGCCAGCTCCAGCAGCCTTCTTGTCCATAGCTTTGATGGCACCCACAGCAACTGTCTGCCTCATATCATGAGCAGCAAAATGACCCAGAGGTGGGTAGTCAGAGAAGCTCTCAACACACATGGGCTTACCTAGAACCATGTCAACAATGGCAGTGTCACCAGATTTCAAAAACTGGGGCCCATCTTCCAGCTTCTTACCAGACCAGCAATCAATCTTTTTCTTCGGCTCAGCAAACTTGCAAGCAATGTAAGCTGTGTGACAATCCAGGACAGGGGTATAGCCAGCATTGATCTGGCTTGGATGGTCCAAGATAATCACCTGAACAGTAAAACAAGCTGCTTCATTGGTGGGTCATTTTTGCTGTCACTAGCAACATTGTCATGTTGCGCATCTTTGACAGACACATTCTTGACACTGAAGCCCACATTGTCCCCAGGAAGAGCTTCACTCAAAGCTTCATGATCCATTTCAAAGGCTTGGCTTCTATTGTGATGTTGACTGGAGCAAAGGTGACCACCATACAGGGTTCGAGAACACCACTTTGCCCGTAGGGACAATGCCAATACCTTCAATTTTGTAGACATCCTGGAGAGGCAGCTGCAAAGGCTTGTCAATTGGGCAAGTGGGTGGAAGGATGAAATCCAAAGCTTTGAGCAGTGTGGTTCCACTGGCATTGCCGTCTTTATGAGTAATCATCTATCCTTTGAACCAAAGTGTATTAGCACTTGACTCCAGCATGTTGTCACCATTCCAACAAGAAACTGACACAACAGCTATGGTGTCAGGGTTGTAGCTGATTTTCTTAATGTAGGTGCTGATTTCCTTAACAATTTCCTTGTACCTTTTCTGGCTGCAAGGTGGCTCCATGGAATCCATTTTGCTAACACTAATAATTAGTTGTTTCACACCCAGTGTGTAAGCCATAAGGGCATGCTCATGGGTCTGCCCGTTCTTAGAGATATCAGCCTCGCATTCACCAACACCAGCAGGAATAATCAGGATAGCACAGTCAGCCTGAGATATGCCTATAATTGTGTTTTTGATGAAGTCTCTGTGTCCAGGGACAACAATGATGGTCACATAATACCTGCTGGTCTCAAATTACCATGCTCATGCTTGGCTTTCATCTTGTCCAAGACCTGGGCATACTTGAAGGAACTCTTCTCCATCGCAGTAGCCTCCTTCTCAAATTTTTCAATGGTTCTTTTGTCAGTGCCACCACATTTATAGATCAGATGGCTGGTGTGGTGGACTTGCCAGAGTTCACATGTCCAATAATGATGATATTAATGTGAGTCTTCTCCTTTCCTATGTTGGCTTTGATTTAATGATGGTTTTCACTACACCTGTGCTCTTGCAGCAAACCTACTGGGGGAAAAAAAGCAACATGCTTATAGGTTTGATCAAAGCAAGTGCTGATGGGCAGTTGCTGGACCATAGAAAGTTTGGGAATCCATGTCTGTTTAGTTGGAGGCTGCTGAATCTGGTCAGAATAAGATAAGGTAGAAAGCTATTGATCACTTATGTTGGGCTAGTGACAGTCACTCTCCTAATGTGAATGGGACATCTGTCCAGCCATATGAAGGCCAGCAGCTCAGAAAGAAAAGTTCCATACAAACTGGACAGATGAGGTATGCATGATGAAGTTTCCTCCCTGTGCATGTCTTCTTTCAAGTCTCATGTCATCCTGCTGGGGTAGATGCCAGGAAAAAGGAGTCCAGCTGCACAGGAGAACCACAGTGTGGGCACTGTAGGCCTTCATGGGCCCAGTCCTCAGCAATCTCTAGACACAGGGATCAGACATGCGGGCTGCATTGGTCACCTTGCCAAGTACCAACCACAGAGCCACCAGCTATATACGTATCCTCCTCACTCAGCAAGGGTGTCAAGTCCCTTCAGAGCTTAAGGACAGCCAAAAAGCCTGCATTGAAAAAAAAAAAAAACAGATAAATAAAATGTCCTTTGGTTTACTCTTGCCACTCCTTTATCTTGGAATCAGGCTCCTGTTTCATTCTCTCTTAATTAAGCCAATTTATAGACTTATGGTGTTCCTAGGGAATTTGCGGTGTGATGGACCCAGTAAGGAAGAAGCCTGAATTTAACCAGAGGATGCTGGCATGCTTTGCCATGGGTGACTTTGGTTGGTTCCTAGAGGTTACAGTCTCCTTTAAAGTACAATATTTTAGTTATGATATCCTTGTCTCTTCTTTACCTTTTATTTCTTCTACCTTATCTCACCCTTCCCCTGGATATAAAACATCTAATGTTCTCTTATTTGTAATTATAACAATGATGAAATTGCATTTTTTATTTTATAGGCAACTTATATAATTTTTACCAGAAGAGGCACTTGAATGTACATTAGAATAGCTAGTAGGAATATATTAACAAAGCCTGAAGGATACATTTTTGGAATAGCTAGTGAGATTGTAATTAAAATTTGTCATGGCTAGAAGTTGTAGGTGTAGCTGAAGACTGTCAGCAGCTGCCACAGTATTTGGAGCTATTTGGAGCTCTTGTTTATACCTGGCCTAGTTTTTAATTCTCTCTCTCTCTCTCTCTCTCTCTCTCTCTCTCTCTCTCTGTCTTATCAAAGTCATTTTAGATTCCTTAAGTGTAACCCTTGGCATCACAGGCAGAGCTCCTTAGCTCCTCTAGTTTTGTGTACATATGTGTGTTTTGGTTTGTTATTTTCTGTTTATCTGCCAGGACTGATCATGGTCTTCGCTTGACCATATGACTTCTATTGCAAAAAGGGGCATTTCTCTTGTAAGTCCCCTCTTCTAGCCAAAATACACACTGCTTAACTCCTGTTCTCTGGGTCCAACAATCCCCCAACTTGGGAAGTCTGGTGATTTCTGATTTCCTGAAAGTCCATGTTTATTTGGGTAATAACTCGTACAACTCTGGAATAATGAAGCCAACAGCTGATGATATGGGATGAGCATTTCTCCCTATAGTGCTTTGATCTTGGGTTCTTCCATTTTAAATGTCTGAGTCTTGTTGATAAACTCTGAAAAAGGCTCATGTTCTGTCATGAATTTTTCATGGCCTTAATGTCAGCTGAGTAGTTTGAATGATTCCTTGCCACTCATTAGCTGTAAAGGTTTGTGCAAAATGAATTTCTCTGTGGTTCAACTTCCTCATCTGCAAATTGGTAATATTATTTTATCAAGTAGAAGTGTTGTGACAATTTGAAGAGTTAATATACATAGTGTTAAGCAGAGCACCTCATACCTAGGAAACCTTCGATGATCATTATTTATTACCATTCTTGTGAATATTATCACAAAATTTCACTGGCTTAAAGATGAGAAAGGAAAATGATTCCAAAAGCCTGATCACAAATGTATCTATGAACAACTATGTATACACAATGCACACATACAACTAGCTAAAAAGGCAATGTTGATCTAGACCCATAATAAAAAATAAAAGTTCTTGGGCTGCCCAGATAGCTCAGTGGATTAAAGTACCTGATTAGGCAGATGCAGGGATGGGTGTTAGAGTCCCAGCGTGCATCGTCAGCCCTGCCCCCAGGGTGAGCTGAGCCTGCAATCAAGACTGGGTGCAGTAGTGCACTCCTGTAATCCCAGAAGTTGGGAGGCAAAAAACAGGAGGATCTCTCCGAGTCAAATCTGTGTAGTGAGACCCTGTAGATACTGTACTAAATATATTTTAAAAAGAAGAAAAAAGAAAGTTCTTAAACAGCCTTGAAAAGAAAGGAAAATAAAGGCACAGCCATGGATACAGCTCAGTAGCACAGGGCCTGCTTGGCAGGTGCAAAGTCCAGAGTTCAATACCCAGCACCAAAAGGAGAGGAAAAAAAGAAAAGAGCTGGGGAGATGGCTCAGCAGCGTAAGTGCCTGCCAGGCAAGCATAAAGTCCTGAGATCAAACCCTGGTACAAAAAGGAAGGAAGGAAGGAAGGAAGGAAGGAAGGAAGGAAGGAAGGAAGGAAGGAAGAAAGAAAGAAGGAAAGAAAGAAAGAAGAAAAGAAAAGAAGAGAAAAGAAAAGAAAAGAAGAGGCACAGATCAGTGTGTTCTAGGTGACACAGGACACATGGCCATCTGTGTAACAGAAAGCAGGACCCAGCAGGAGATACTCAGCCCCCAGCTTGATCCTGGGCGAGTCACTGAACCATGCTGTGCTCTGATTTCCTCATAGTGGTTCATACATGCAGGTCTATATACTATGTATAAACTTACGCCAAGGGAAAGAATGGCACAGAAGCCTTTCTCAGCCTTGAAATATTCTAGAGATCTTTGCAAAGTGTCAGTTTTCTCAAATTAAATATCATCTGAGGGCCAACCAAATAGCTCAGCAGATTAAAGCACCTGCAAGCAGGCACAGGGGTCAAGGCTTCAATCCCTGGCCTACAGTGCTGGCCCCACCCCTGAGGCACACTGAGACAGCAATTGAAACTGGGTGTGGTGGTGCATGCCTGTAGTCCCAGCTCTTGGGAGGCTGTGAACAGGTGATGAGACCCTGAATATCCTGTAGTATCTTCCCTAAAAATACAAATATATATATCGTCTGAGTCTAAAATGTCCTAGAGAGCTGGGCATGGTGGCACGTGCCACCATGCACTTGGGAGCACTTGGGAGGCTGAGGCAGGATGATTGGTGCAAGTTCGAGACCAGCCCAGGCTACAAAAGTGAGCTCAAGGCCAGTCTGAACTGCATAGTGAGACCCTTTTTCAAAAAGACAAAAAAATAAAATAAAATGTCCTAGAGATCTGGGGAGATAGTTCAGAGGTATAAACACCTACCTGACAGGCACAAGGTCCCAAGTTCAATACCTGAGTGCTGCACTGGCCCTGGGTCCCAGAAGTAGTGGCACACGCCTTATAATGCCAGCACTCAGGATGTTGAGACGGGAAGATTGCTACAAGTTCAAGCTCAGCCTAGGGGCTACAAAAGTGAGCACAAAGCCAGCCTAAACTGTGTAGCGAGACGCTACCTCAAAAAGTAAAATAAAATAACATAAAATGTTCTAGAATCTTCTATGTTGGGAGATATTCAGAAATTTGTTCAAATCTTTAAATAGTAAAACCAAATGCTCAGATTATCTCCAAATGTCTGGGGTCCCAATATGTGGCTTGTCTCCAAAAAGCAACAATATTTTCCGTCCTAGAAATGAAGGACTTAAGATAGCAGGGCAAATTTTTACAGTCCTACCCTTATAATTGGTGTGATTCTCCCAGAGCTAGCAGCCATTGCACTTCTACATTAATTCAGGTAGCTTTCTTATAAGCAGCAGCCATCAATTACACATATACCATTAGTAGAGAGACAGTGCTGTCACCATTCTAGGAATAAATTGGACCCACCTCCTAATTTTTCTCAGTCACAGGTGGTCAAAGCTAGAGCCTTGCAAATGCTAGGCAAGAGCTGCATCACAGACCTACACTCTCAGCTCCCCATTGCAAATTTGCTTTAGATATAAACACTATTGACAGCCAGGGAGATAGCTCAGGGACGCAAGTGCCTGCCTCGCAAGTGCAAGGTCCTGAGTTCAATCCCTGGTTCCACCAAAAAAAAGGACTATTTACACACTACTGCATGCATCAAAGGGATATGAAAGATTTATTACTCACAAAAACGAGACATTAAGGGGACAGCAGAATGGCCACCACACCAGTGCAAAATGGCTTGAGAAAGCAGGAGAGAAGGTTAGATTGGATAAGGATCTCAAAAGAGAAACCATTCAGGCTTTCTCATCACATTGCCCAAATGTAGGACAGAGGGGAAAAGGAGGAGTGATGCTTAAAAACTGTCAAGGAGCTGGATTGGCAGTTTTATGGGACAAGGAGGGAAAGCATAAAAACAATGGCCATACACAAGGCCCTGGATTCAATTCTCAGCATAGCAAAAACAAACAACGGTGAGCTCCATTACATGCTGAGAACTGGTAGGTACTTAGTCAAGAGCTTGATCTGGTATACATTATTTGATGGTCATCATTCTAAGCTCTCATTTATATTAATTCATTTAATCTTTGCAACAACATGCTATTGCTGTCATCTCACTTAACATAAGAAAACAGGTTACTACATAGGTTGCCCAAGCCCACATATTTAGCTTTAGTATCAAAGCCAGGAATCCAAGCCAATCAGCTGGACTCCAAAATCATTCTTGTGCTCTTAGACACTTTATAGCACTGTCTAGCACACATGGAACTTAATCACTGTCTACCAAGGTTCTTTTTCTGTGAAGATTATACTTATTTAAGGTTCTTCCACCTGAAAAGATAACATTCTCCAAGAATACTTTCCATTGTGTGGGGCCAGGGAGATAGCTCAGTGGAATAAGCGCTTGCCTGGCAAGCACAAGGTCCTGAGTTCAATCCCTGGTACCACCAAAAAAAAAAAAAAAAAAAAAAGAATACTTTCCATTGTGATTTTTATGTATTAACATAAAACATGATGACAGGTACAAGGTTCTGAGTTTGATTCCTGGTACAAAGAAAAGAAAAAAGAAAGAAACTTCAAGTACTGGGACTATAGTTCAGGTGTAGAGTATTTGCCTAGAACACTCAAGGCCCTGGGTTATATCCCTAATATTGCAGAGAGAAAGAGGGAGAGAGAGAGAGAGAGAGAGAGAGAGAGAGAGAGAGAGAGAGAGAGAGAAACTTTAAAAGCATGTGAACATTTAGTCTTAGAGTGGCTTTGTCCGCTGCCACCTTTCTCCAACTGTTGGGAGCCACAGGAAGCTAGAAAATTGATCAAGTGTGTGTAAGTGGGACTGGGCCTCCCTGCCTGGAGCAGGAAGCTACCCCAGTGCTGAGAGAAACATCCTGTCTGGTTCAGGCCAGCTATTGGTCACGCTGGGCAGCCTTGTATCATGTGATACAAATTTTGCAGAAGTATAAATGAAGGATCGTTTTTGTGTGCATTGAGTTAGTCTTGCCCATCAGGCAGACCAACAACCACCTAGCCCAGCTCTTTGTCTTGTCTATCTTTCTCATTCCTACCGCCGTGGCTCCCCAGAGTTGAACAATTCGCAGTAAGACCATAGGATCCACACAGTTGGTGTCTGAACAGGGACCCTGGTACTAGGTAAGTGTGGGTGGAGGAACCAAATCCAAAAAGCGTGCACAACGTGGGGAAGTGTAGTGGTTAGAGCCAGAAGTAGCCCACACAGGTGTGCATGGGTGCTGGCACACTAGGTATAAAACTTGGGAAACAGGCTCACTAGGGCTAGGAGCAGGCTCACTAGGACCAGAGAGGTAACAAAGCACAAAGAGAGAAAGAAGATTTTAAAAAGCCTAACAGAGATTGAATTGCGTTAACAATGGGAAAAACAATTTCAAGAAACGTAAATGTTGACAGATGTATATAAACATGTTTGGGTTTTTTTTTTGGTTTTTGTATCTGTGCTACTTTCTAAGACTACTATAAAGGACTTAGTGTGGAGTACTGTTATGAAATCAAGTCCCAAACGGGACAAGGAGGGTAGAGTGAATGTACAGCAGGTAGAGCTTAAGCCCCTCTAGCTTTGCTCAATTAGAGGACAAAAGAAAACGTTCTTTTAAATCTCAAGCCATTGATTCCAAGCAGCACAGTGCTGCCGGGAGTAGGGGGAGTAGGGGCACAAACTGGGATCCGGGAGGCTTCTGTGCTCTGGTCTTAGGCAAACCCAGCTGGGATTCCCCAGCCACCTGCCGATCTGTTTGCCTCATCCAGCCACAGAGCTTGGTGCTTACCACCAACTACAGTCCTAAGTACCTAGTGCTATGTGAGGGGGTCAAACTATGGTATTCTGTGGCCTTGGCACTGGCTATGCACATTGCTGGCATCACAGATTTGTTAGGCTCAAGATAGTGTCTATGGTTAATATCTGGGCAAGATTGAAACACCCACTGTGTTTTATGGAGCCATAAACCACGATCCTGACCAAGGCAGCTCAGGAAAATTTCACTGAGTCACAAATTTAAACTAAGTTGTAGATCTTCATGAATCCATATCTTTTTTTTTTTTTTTGGAGGGACCAGGGTTCAAACTCACGACCTTGCACTTGCCAAGCAGGCGCTTGTGCCACAGAGCTATCTCCCTGGCCTTAATGAATCCATATCTTTTAAAACCTTAAAATAATTAACACAAGCTGTTGCTACTTATAGCCCTACTGCTCCCTTCATTTTGAGTTTGGTAGAAATGCTATAACAACAGACTATGGCCCCAAATGAGTTAAAAGGAATAGCTAAAACAGGTTTAAATCTAGGAGACTATTGTGGAAAAAACATACATATAGCAGGAAACAAGCAAAAAATGTCTTTTACAGTTTAACTATTACAAAGGATTTGCTAATTGAAAAGGATACCTTTGCTAGCACAAACAATCAACTGACATTTACATTGCAACTATGTAGCAAACTAAGAGATCTACCTTTAGGGCCTGGAAGAAACTTCCTTATAAGAATAAAATATTCCTCACTTGGCTTCCATTAGTCAAGGTCCTAAAGAACTTTCCCAAGATTGGGCAACAGGTTCATTGCAAACTACCCAGAAGATTGTCAGTGACAGGCAAGCTAGCGAAATAATAGTTCAATAATTGGCCTTCAAAAATAAACAATGTTCTTCATGTGTAAGACACTATTAACTTTTAAGTTCTTCAAAAGCTGGAAGTACAGCAGCAAAAAAGGAATTTCATCAAATATATTCAAAAAAGCTAGGAAGAGTCCTTTGGAGAGATTTCCATACTGGACAACAAAGGGACCCAGTCCACTACTAACCTGGGGGAGAGGGTATGCTTGTGTTTTTCCAGAGAATGCTGAGTGACCTATTTGGGTACAAGAATGTGCTGTCAGGCTACACCATGATGCCAGATCTGAGAAAAAAGTTAACAAGGAGGCCAGATCTAACCTGGGGCCTGTCGAAGAAACTGACGAAATAGATATCTAAGGTCTAAATAGATGGAGCAATATATAATGATAACTAAATTTTACTAAATATATGGCATAGATATTATTCAGAGATGAGAGATTTTATTCAAAATTTTCTGAGTGGAGATCTCTGTTGATTTGATGATGAAAATATGTAATACAACCATTGTTAAATTTTTTCTTGTTTTGAAAATCCTGTACTATATGTACTCTTGCTTATTACTGTTTTCCTATCTTTGTTTCTGCTATTTTTACTCTAAAAGAAAATCTAATAAGATTTTTTTAAAAATAATAAATAAATTAAATAAGAGATCTCTGTTTATTGATAATAAAATCTGACTAGTCAAGTTACCATTATAAAAAAAATTGCAATAAGTTAATATAAGTTAATCTGGCCAGATATATACAGTCAAGTGCACTCATAATTTTGTAAAGATGGTCATTTGTGTGTACTGTGTTGTTTGTGTGTGTGTGTCATTATGTGAACAGCTGTTCCGCCTTTTGTGGTTGTTATTTACGTTTTTCCTTTTTGGTCAATATAACATGAGATATACAGGCTTAAAAGCATGCTCTTTTTAAAGTTACCAGCTGGTCTAAGTCATATCAAAATTGGTTTATACACAGTTTATCAAAAGGTTTAAATTAATTTAGCTTTTGCTGAGAAAAAAAAAGTTTAAAGAGAGTCCTATTGATGAATAAGAGGTGTGACCAACCTTTTGTTCACTAATGAGGAGCTGCCAGTAACCTCAATAGTCTCTTAGGAGACAATAAATCGGTCATTGGTTTAAAGATAAAAGTCTTCCAAAAACTATATACATATGTTTGGGTTTTCTCTTAAAAAATGGTTTTGGTATTCAACTAAATTAAGAAACAAAGGTTTGCAC
>PVKN010027108.1:0-13718 GCA_004027915.1 Capromys pilorides | reverse complement strand
GGGGGCTCCAGGTGAGACTCAGGGGACCAGAGGTGAGACTCAGGGGGCTTCAGGTGAGACTAGGGGGCCTCCAGGTGAGACTCAGGGGACCACAGGTGAGACTTGGGGGGCTCCAGGTGAGATTCAGGGGACCAGAGGTAAGACTCAGGGGCCTCCAGGTGTAGGCAAACTACACTCTGTCCTGTCTGTGGCAGGCTGGAGCAGAGAAAAGAAGACAGGAAGCTCAAGATTGCCCCTGTTGGAGCTCAAGCAGGACTGCAGGTGTCCTGCTGGGGATGGCAGCTGGGGCAGTGGGAACTGAGCCCTCGCGTCTGACGTGGCCAGCACAGCCTCAGGAGACACGGCAACATGTCCTGGGTGGCCCCAGAGATGGTAGCATGGAGGGACCTGGAGTGACACCAGTGAGCAGTCCAGTCTTCCCTGACCCACAACCATGCCAGACTGATGTCCATGTCCCTGGCAGAGAAAACTCGGCTATGCCCAAGTATGGTGACCCCAGTGGCCATTCTCACGAGAGGCCTGTCCCAGCAGGGCTGCTACAAGGCAACCCTGGTTCTGCAGTTGAGACCCTGGAGCAGTCCAGGGGACACCAAGACCCTGGCCATCTGGTGCGTGGCAGGTACCCAAGCTGTGGCCACTGCTGCAGACTGAGTTCAGTCTGCTGGTTCGTGTCAGGGATAAGCCTGGATGTGAGCACTGAGGGTGGGAGAGACCTCTCCTGGGCCCCGAGCAACACAGGCCACGGAATGCAGCGAGGCCCAGAGCAACAGCGGCTCTTCTCCCTTCCAGGGCTGGGCTCAGGGGCCCCTCTGTGTTAGGCCTCGAGGGTCCCATCCGTCCTCCCTCCTGCTTGGTGTTTGGAAGGTTCTGCCTTTCCCAGGCTCTGCATGGATGGGGTGCTAGAGATGGCAGCTAATGAGACCACAGGAGCAGCCACAAGAGGCCACATGGTCCTTCTTGCTGCACCTGGCTGTCTGGCCTGTGGCTACCTGCCGTCCTGTCCTTGTCCCAGCTGTGACACACTCTTTTCCCCCTTGCCTAGTGGCCTGTGACTTGCTCCCCAGTGAGGATGTGACAGGCGACTCAGCTGTGCTCAGTGCAGTCACCTCTGACCTTGGCCAGGCAGCTGGGCCATGTGGGGCAGGAACTATCTGGGAAGAAGCCACAGGTGTTTGTGTTTCTGGGCTGTGGGTGCCAGCCTGTGGCCTCTGCTTAGTGCATCTTCCAGGGCGTCACCTGGCTGTGCCTCATTTCACCTGGTGTCCCTTTCCGAAGGAACCCCTCAGGCCCCCTTGGGGGAGGACTCAGCATACAAAGCTGGAGAACGGGACTGCATAGCCCATAGCAGAGGTCAGCTGGGGGAGATGTCGGGCCGAGACAGTGCCAGCAACCTGGACGTTGCGTGGGATGGACACCAGCAGGGGTGCCGCAGTCTTGACCAGCATGGCTCACCTAACTGCACCTGGGGCACTGTGGCTCAGGGATTGAGGGGGGTGGTGGATGGGACTGTGACTGCGGAGGGCTGGGCTGTGTCTTCCAGCCCCGGTGAGCAGGAGCAGAGCCCTGAAAACTTGCAATGAGCCCCGGCCTGATGCCTCTGGGGCTCAGCACAGCGTGAGGTGAGAGCACAGAGCCACGCAGTTAAGAAGAGCTGTGCTGGCCATGTATGCTGAGCCACTACCTGCCAGCCATGAGGTCTAAGACACAGCGTGGTGTCCTGTGGCTGCAGGAAAGACTGTCCTCAGAGAGCTGGTGTGGCTAGGCACTGCCAGCTTGACCCGGGCTCAGTGGGGAGGGGTGGTCAGGGGAAGGTGCAGCGGGCCTCTACACAGAGCAGGCGCTGTGGGTGTCCCTAGGACTCTTCCTGGGAGCAAGGGGAGGGCAGCAAACGCCAGGCCCCTTCCAAGGGAGCTGGGTGCAGGCGCTGCCCACGTGTACCCCCTGCTCAGGGCTGTCCTGCTAGGGCAGAGGCCGGTGGGAGCAGCCAGTGGAGCACCCCCTGGTGTCAGCGGGTGGAAATGCAGATTTTGCTGTGGTGGAGGTCTGTCCTGGTGGTGAAAGACGCCATATCAAGACTCACTCCCCTGGGCCTGTGGCACTTTCTTCCCTAGGATGCCATCCTCCCCATAGCTAGTTTAGGCTGAGAAGCTTGTGATGGCAGAGGTGGCCAGGGACTCCAGTCCATCACCCAGGGGCAGTAGCTGAAGGGGAGCACAGGCACCCCACCTGGGGTGACAGTAGAAGGGTTGAGGGATGGGTTTCTCCAGCTGCAGAGGATGCTGGAACAGGGTGAGGGCACCTGGGGCTGCTGGCTCTCAGGCTCAGCTCCCAGGGACAGACACAGCTTAGCAGTAGGACAAGGGTGTCATTCTGCGAAGGATTTGGTGTCCAGCTGGAGGACGCATGTCAGCCTGTGCTCCATCATCACCTCGCATGCAGGTGGGGTGGGGCCCTTGGCTCAGGACCTGGCTGGCAGCAGGGCCAGGAGGGTTGGCAGAGGGTGCAGCATGACCTTGAAGCATGGGCGTGGGGAACAAGCTGCCAAGAGAAACCCCAGGTCAGTCACACTGTGGCTAGGACCCAGGGATCCAAAGATAGCCAGGGGCACCTTACAGCTCCACCCAGACTGCATGCCCCACCCCTCCTGGGATGGGGAATTGGGCCTAAATACCCCACATGCTGGTCGGGGATGGCAGGAAGACCGAGGCCGAGGGCAGTGGCCCGATGTGTCCGCAGGGCCTGGCACGTTAACCACAGGTTCCAGCCTGGGAGTCACCTCCCTCTGCCCCGTGGGAGGGACTGAGTTGGCTTCAGGACGCTGTCCCCCTCCATTGCTCCTCAGGACCAGTCTTGGGTGGGGAACAGCATCTACTTAGGGGAGAGAAGAGCTCTGGGGGGAGGGTGGGAAGCAGCCTAGAGGAGGTGGCAACAGCCATTGTAAGGGCAGGAACAGGGGGGCCTGGTGAAGACAAGGTCAAGGACGCTTCTCACATCCCTCAGGCCTCTGCTCCCCGGACCTGGAACTGGCAAGGAACAGAACTGCCTGACCCAGCTGCTCCTCCTCCACTCCCTCCCCCGACTTCCAGAGGTACCGATTATCCCTGTTGTCTCCACACCACAGTCCTTTGTCCCAGCTGAGGACACTAGGGGTTCAGGGATCATGACCACCACTTTGGATCTAACCTGGTTCTCGTGGGCTCTGAAGGGGACAGAGGTAGCCAGGTGTTATCTCCCCAGACATTGGCTGGTCCTCAACATCTTCATGACTATGGGAAGGAGCAAGTGAGTGGGAGGTGCTCAGGTACACGCTCTCGGACCTCGCACGCACAGGAAGTGCACTCCTGGGTACAGAGGACCTGTGTCTTAAGTCTCTTCCAGCCCCTCTACAGCTGGCCTGCCACACTGGGAGTGAGCGGCCGGACAAGATGGAGCTCCCCACCTGACTGACTTAAAGGATTCAGGTGTTGGTCTGTGGCCTGGGCTTCCACTGAGGAGCAGGGACTAGATGAGGTGGGCTACAGGGGACAAGTGTGAGGCTCGGGCATGTGTCCAGGGGCTGCCTTCCTCCCCACCAGGAGCTCAGCGAGCACAGCACAGTGGCTTGTCCTGAGCCACTGGAAAGGAGCCACTCCACAACCTGACCCTGCTGAGAGGAAGGACACAGGTGTCAATGCCACCAGAGTCCTCACTTCAGCTGAGGGCAGCAGGGCTCAGGTGGAGATGGCTATGCAGTTCCTGCCCCTGTCCTGGCTGAGGCCACTGCTTTCCTGTCACCTGCTGGTGCTACCTTTGTCGTGGGCATAACACTTTTCTCATCTGGGTGACATTCTCGTCATTGCGACCTCTCACCTCCATGTTCTTGCCATGGTCCAGTCACTGATGGCTCAGCTTGTGGTGACTTCTATCTGAAGAAACAGAGTTGGCATGCAGACCCTGGGCTGACCTGTGGGTGTGGCTGGGGCACTCTCAGTGCAGTCCTCGAAGTCACAACACAGGGAGTGGGTTGTTTGGTTTTTTTTTTTTCATTACCAGGGATTGAACTTGGGACCTTGAGCTTGCCAGGCAGGTGCTTACACCACTGAGTTATTTTCCCAACCCCACAGGGAGCTAGTTTACTCCCATATGCCAGTGTCATCCTCATACCAATAAAGAGTTTTAAGGAAAAAGTAATTTCTTAGATGGCTTCCAAAAAATTCCACTCAGGTCCAGAATTTGCAGACTGCCCTGAGGTGCCAGGCAGGGTCTCCAGAGTTGACTGAGCCTGCGGTCTGCCACATGCCATGAGTGCAGTGGGAGGGCACTGGGTGGAGGGGAGGAGGGATAGGCTGAGGATGGGCAGATAGGCGAATGGATGGCAGGATGGGTGAGGGGATAGGAAGATAAATCTGTGAAGAAGTGGGTGGATGGATTAGGGTTGTAGACTGATGACTAGAGGATGAATAGAGAGGGAGTGGGGATGAGTAGATAGAGGGATGGGGTGTGGATGGCATAAATGGACAAAAGATTGGTGGATGGGTGAGTCGGTGGATGGATGATGGGGTTGGTGGATGGATCAATAAATAGATGGATGAGTGGAAGGATGGATGGATGATAGATGGATGAATGGATGGGATGGATGGATGCATGGATGGATGATGCGTGAATGGATGGACAGATGTGGTAGATGGATAAATGAGTAGATGGATGGGGTGGTTGATGATAGATGAGAAGATGGAGGGAAGGTGATGAGGGATGGGGGATGAACAGCTAGAGGATGGGTGGGTGGATGATGGATGGGTGGGTGGATGGAGGCTGAGTAGATGTGGAGTGGATGGCTGGGTGAATTTTTTACTCCTCACTGTTTCCAGATGGACTCAAAGTGACTTGGATGTGTGTGAGAAACTAAAAAGTGAGAAAAGTAGAGTAATTGGAAAACCAGGAAAGTGTTCTCAGACGGTGCTAGAACACATAGACATGCAAGGCCCAACACCCTTCATCCTCACTGACTGGAAATGAACCCCAGACCTAGTTCAAATCTATGAAAGCCCTCACTAGAAGCATGGGGGAGTCTAGAGGAACTTGGGGGTGACATGACCGACTGACCGACGCAGCACCAGGTGTGAGCATGAAAGAGGGTGTCATTAAAATCTATGAAAGACACAACCAAGAGGCTGGGAAGATGGCCACAGACTGCAAAGCTTGTTTGTGGAAGACGAATCTGATATGGACTCCAAAACTCACAAACAACTCCTAACACGAGAGAGGCAGGGAGGGAAGGAGGGCGGGGGAGAGGGCGGGGAGAAGGAGTGGAAGAAGGAGAAGGAGAAGGAGAAAAGAAAAGAAATTAAACAAGCTGGGCATGATCATGATGGCACATGCCAGTAATTCCAGTGCTCAGGAAGACTAAAGCAGGAGAATAGCAAGTTCAAGGCCAGCCTGGACAATTTACCAATTCCTCAGAAAAAAAAAAAAAAAGAAAGGAAAGCCAATAATTTCATTAAAAATCAGGCAATCAGCATTCAGGAGGTTGAGGCAGGAAAATTATAAGCTTAAGGCCACTCTAGGCTCTAGTACAAGACTCTGTTTCGAAATAAAAAGGTTAAAGACAATAATAGGCACCTCAGAAATGATGCATACTTAGGACAGTTATGCAAATAAACGTCTGGAAAGGTGTGCCACATCCTGTGCCCTCAGGGAAATGCAGAGTAGAAAGACAGTCACTGGCACACACCACAGAGGGGCTGAAGCCAGGCACGGACTGTGGAGCCGTAGGGCTCCAACTTCGCTCTTACTGGCAGGACAGCAGAGGGCACTTCGGAAGGAAGCAGCACGTGCTGGCTTTCGGCCCTTGATCATGCTCCCTGAGCTGGGAACCCGTGCCTGCTGAGGGCAGTGCTCACTCAGTGCCCAGCTGGAAGCAGCCAGACGCCTCCCAGAGGTGAGGGCTCCAACCAGCCGCTGGACAGCAGCCAGCCTCGTTGTTTGGGATCTCGACCATCCCCCGGCCATGGAGGAGGTCTGTCCAGCTGGTGGTGCAGCAGGAGGAAGTGGGACCCCAAGGTACCAAGCCATGCTGCTGAGCCTCCAGAGGACCTGTCCCCCTGCAAGGTGTGATGTCAAGAACTCGGCCTGCTGATACACAAATGCACTCCGCACAGATACCAGCCCAAGCTGTCACAGACAACTAGGTTAGGCAGAAAGATTCCAGGCAGTCAGACAGGGGGCGCCCTGGAGGCAGTCAGTGCGGAGGTGAGAACTGAGAATGCAGACAACAGCAGCCACAGGTGCATCTGTCAAAGACCAGGCCTCAAATAAAGATGGAAAGAGCAGGCCTCCATGCCTGCCAGAGGGATAAGCAATAAATCAAAGATTATACTCATCCAGTCCAATAAAGTCTAGATAAGCATCGGCCCCCTGGTGGGTGACCAGGACACCCCACCCACGCCTTCCTAGCGAGGCCCTAGTTCCCTCCAAGTGCACTTACTCTGTGACCTGCTTCCCCGTGGATCAACATTACCTAAGCAGCTATGCTGGAATCTCATTGGTTGATGATAGTTTTGTCCCACATTGTACCTACCTCATGACTGTGATCTACAAAACGTCCTCTGGAAACTTCATGGTAGCTCAGGTTCCCTTCTTTTCTCAGGAGTATTCTCTCTCTGTCTCTCTGTCTCTCTGTCTCTCTCTCTCTGTCTCTCTGTCTCTCTATCTCTGTCTCTCTCTCTCTCTCTCTCTCTCTGTTTCTCTGTCTGTCTGTCTGTGTCTGTATGTGTGTCTGTGTCTCTGTCTCTCTCTCTCTCTCTCTCTCTCTCTCTCTCTCTCTCTCTCTCTCTGGGAAATCTCAGTGTATCTCACATCCAGCAGGTTGAGAGTCATATTTATTTCCCGTAAGTGGGTGTAGTGGCACATGTCTGTAATTCCAGCACTGGGGAGGCTGAGGCAGGAGGATCACCAAAATTTCAAGGCCAGCCTTAGCTATACAATGAGTTAAGGCGAACCTGGACTACAGAGCAAGACTCTGTCTCAAAAAGCAAAAACAAAAACAAAAATTTTCCTAATCAGAGCCGTGAACAGACCTGGAGGGAACTTGCAGGCCGAGAGCAGGCTGGTGGGGAGCACTCTGAGACTTTCTAGAAGAGGTGAAGCTGGCCATAAAGACAGGGTCGGGGGCTGCCAGGGCTGGGCAGATAGGCGGGGAAAGGTGGGTCTCAGGACTGTGGAAACTCAGGTTGGCCCTAGCCCCACCCAGAAGGTACTGCACCAGAGGCACCTGGTGACAACAGCTGGCCAGTGTGGCCCCTGATTAGCCAGGAGTTTCAAAGGAGGGACTGAGACTCTGGAGGCCAAGGCCATGGGATGCCAGGGCGATCAGATGCCAATGCCACACCCTGTGCACTGGCTCCTACTGCTGCTCTCAAAGGGCCAGCAGCACCCAGGGGCACAGGACAGTGGTGGGAGCCCTGAGAGCCAGTGGGCTCAGATGCCAGACAGGGAGACCCTAAAGGCTCCAGAAGGAGGGCAGCCTTCTCAGGGCCGAGCAGACCATGACAGCCTACAGCAGGCACTCACACCAGACATACAGGACAGGAAGCAGGCAGGCGGGGGCGAGGGGGAGACTGGTGGCCCCTCTCTGCAGTTGGGGATCCCCTCTTGAATACCTCCCCATCTTCCTAATGCCCTGACGCCACGCCTTGCACAACTCCCCACCGCGGAGCCTCTCAACTCCTCCCACTGGCTGCATCATAGGTTCCCTCTGTGACTGTGTGAGAGGTCTTATTCCTCACATACCTCTGTGCTACTCATAGGTGGGGGATATGTGGTGGGATGGGAGGTGGGTGGGTCGAGGGTGGAGAGAGGAAGGGATAATAGATGCACAGATCTGGATGGATGGACCAGAGATCAGCAGCTGGCCAGAGCCTGCTGTCCTTGAGTGGCCTGTGTCCAGGCGTTCTGCCCATCTGCATGTGGGAGGCTGACTCTTGAAGGATAGTATAGTCTATGGGTTACCCTTCAGCGGAGCCTCCTGGAGCCCCTTTTTGCAGCCTCAGTGGGGTCTTTCCCATCAGCCCCTGCTTCTCCAGGGGTCTGGTGCTCCTACTCCACCTGCTGTGTCTGGGCCTGGGTCACTTCCTTGCGTGCTGCTCTGCTGTGTTCTGGGGGTGCAGAGCCTCATGTCCCTCGTGTTAAAGAAAGAGCAGGGCAGCTGGGGACGAGGACTGCCAGGGCTTTGCTGTTCTCCTACCTTGCTCTGGGTCCTGCCCCACAACACTGTTCCTGGGCTTTAGCTGTAGGCTGGCGACCACAGGCCTCAGCATCCTGGCCTCAGCTGCCCTACTTGCTCAAAGCTGCACAGACCAGAGGGAGGGGGCAGAGGCTCACCTGGCCCACCCAAGGCCTTCTCCGACAGCTTGTCACAGGCCAGCCCGTGTCTCCTGGCCAAAGAAGGGGCCTCCGGCTGCTCTCCTTCCACAGAGACACTGTCTGCTCCTACAGAAAGGAGTGAGCCACAGGGCTTCTGCTGCAATCCCAGCATCCTGGGGTCTCCTTGAGGCCAAATGTGCTCACCAAGAGGGAGGAACCTCGGCAAGCAGAGGTGCACCAGGGGGGCTCAGCAGGGAGCTCACTGCAGGATGGGGGTGGGGGGAGGGGCTGGGGACCTCGTTGGATTGTTCTTGGCCCTGCAGATCCACGCCTAGCACCACCAGGTGCCGCCAAGCCCACAGTCCCAGGAGTCTCTTCTAATTCTGTCCAGAGCAGGCAGGCGCCTGGTGTCTCTGAGAGGGGAGGTGGCCTGGCTGTAGGCCCCTCACTGCCATCTGGGCCTAGGAGACCCCACCAGCCCCTGCCCGCAGTCTCCAGTGAGGCAGGACAGTCCATCCTGAGTGAGGGGCCCAGATGACACTCTTGGCAAGGGTCCAGCGCCTTGCCCAGCCTGCCCTAGAAGAGAAGCAGAATTAGAAAGATGGAAGGCACACTTCATCTTGGAGGGCTCTAATTCTGCCCTCTGCACCTTGGGACATTCCGAGGTGGCTCCCAGAGGGTATGCATGTCTCAAAGGGCTGACACCTGCTGTAGGGAAGACTGCTGGCCATGGGGTGTCCCTAAAAGACCCCCAGACAGGCCCTTTCACCCTGGCTCTGAGCCTTCAGCAGGTAGACTTCTGGACTACTACTCCTGGGATGCCCTGGACTACTCCTCCCACCCTGCTGTGGGCCAGGCCCCAGGATCTTAGGCCTGAAACTGAGCTGGGTGGTCTCTCCCCCGGCACACTGCCATGGTGACCCAGAGTAACAGCTCTTGCATTGGAACAGTCCCCTGCCTCTTCTTTGCCAGCCCGCACCTGCTGTGAGCCAAATAGCTTCACTGAGGGCAGCTGGGCAGCTGGGTCTCCTCACCCAGCACTTTGCAAACAGATACAAAGCCCTGCCGTGGAGTGTGCTGCAGGGCGGTGCAGAGCTACGGTGGCCGTCCACAAAGGGATTCACTGGCAGGTGTGAGACCCCAAGCTCGAGACTCCAGGACATGGGTGGGGTGGACTCTCTTAGTGACCAGCATCTCACTGCTCACAGGTCAGCTCTTTAACCTCAGGCTATTGGCTCCATGAGGCCCTTCGGGGTCCTGGGCCTATCTGTCCTCTTTTTTCTTCTTTGCTATGTCCCCTCAGTGCCTCTGTCTCTCTGTCTCCCACTCTCTGTTTCAGTCTCTCTGTCTATCTGTCCATCTGTGTCTCTGGCTCCTTCTGCATCTTTATCAGTCTCACTCTCTGTGTCTGCCCCTCCCCGGCCCCCAACCCTCTGTTTCCCCCAAAGGCCCTCTGGGGAATTCACCCTGTCTTAGTTACTTTTCTCATTTAGTTACTTTTCTCACAAAATATCTGACATCCAAAGTTAAGGAGGAAAGGTTCATTTAGCTCACAGTCTGTAGAGGTTTCAGTCCATAATTGGTTGGCTCGAAGGCAGGGTAGCAGATGGCAGAGGGGCAACCATTTATGGCAACAGAATCAACAACCTACTCTAACAGTGTCTTTCTGCCCCTTTTATACTCTATCCAAGTTGCTGGGCTTGAGGCAGTGCCAATCTAATCAGTGGACTGATCTATCCATCACCCACTCTTAATCCCAGCACCCTTAATCCCAGCATTGCACCACCAATCAATTGCATGCTCTAGACTCAGCCATCTCCGAAAAAGGCCCATCTAAGACTACCTAGAACCACCTCCACACAAACCATAGCATGCTCCTGCAGGAGTCCCTGAGCCCACCCCTGGAAGCCCCAGGCATAGGCAGCTGGGAAGGTCAGTAAGCCTAAGCCAGGTGCCCAAGAGGGGCCCAGGCCCAAGGTCTGCTACTTGACTAGGGGTCCTTGTCACCTTCACCAGCCCCTGGGCACTACTCCATCCAATATTTCTTCCCAAGGGGCAGCTTCAGTGCCCTGGAAGTGGAGGTCCAGGAACAGTGGCATCGGGGCCTCTTCCACCTGGGCTGGTGGGTGAGCAGAGCTGTGGAGGCTCCACCTGCTTCTGCTACTTGTGTCACCCACACTCAAACCCTTGGCACTCCATTCAGTTGAGTGACCATGGATCGCACTGACCCCGGCTACAGGCTACAGGGCTCACTCAGCCCCGTCCTGAGCAGCAGACTTCTGGTGTTGTGTGTGCCTGGGACGCCACCACAGCAGTTGTAATGGGATGACACCAATGTGGGCAGGTGGCACATGGGGAAGGCCCAGCCCAGGGCGCGGTAGAAGCCAACGTCATCCAACAATCAGTGGCAAGAGGCAGGGGCTATAAATAGCTCATGGCTCCGGGAGACAGTGATTGTAATTATAGACATAGGAAGCCATCGTTGAGGCCAAGGCTATTTACAGAGGAAAATGTATAATCTTCAATGTTCTCTTTATTTACTGAGATGTAATGGAAAAAAAAAAAAAAATGAATGAGTATTCAGACTATAAGAGCTCTTTCTCCTGAAAGACACCAGCGTGGTGGGGCACACCTGTAATCTCAGCTGGAAAAGCTGAGGCAGGAAGATCAAAAGTTCAAGGCCAGTCTGAGAGACTTAGCAGTTTAATTAGACCTTGTCTCAAATGAACAACCCCTGGTAGAACCAACTAGAGCACACAGGACAAGTGGGAGGAAGGACGGACATAAATGAAAACAGGAAAGTAGTAACAGTCACCACCTTGTCCTGGTGCCTCTGTCCTGTTCACACACCATAGGACACATGTTCTCTGTGTCTCCAACGTCCCGTGCCTCCTCCAAGCTCCCTGTCACCAGGCACCCCCCAGAACTCATCTTCACCCTGTTTACTGCTTCAAACTGGGGCCTTGCAGGGACCAGCCACATTTCTCATGTTTAACATTCAAAAAGGAAACTTGGTAGTTTATGTGTGCTCCTGCACAGATGTGTAACACTGATCAGCACCACGGGGCTTCTCACATCTCAGGCTGAACCATGCCCTGCCCGAGAGGGGTCCAAGGCAGGACAAGCTGCTGAGCCCTTCACATTTCAAGGACAAGTACTAGCAGAGGGCAGGGTGGGCAGCGGGCAGGTGCAGCGAAAAAGGACAGGCTAGGCAGGTAAGACAGAGCTGGGAGGCAAGTGGTGACCACTGGCTATTCCCAAATAGAGGCAGAGAGGCTCATGCATTGCTGAACAGGACTCACTGCCCCTCTGCCGAGCTGCCCAGCCTGGCCAGGCTTCCAGGGTATAAGTAGTCCCTGGTCCCAGCCAGCATGCCCACCCACAGACACCAGGACATCCACACATCCCTCTAGAGACAACATGCAGCTCCCCTAGAGAATGGTATTCAGTGATGCCCTGGAATTTCTAGAACATTCCAGAATAAGAACAGAGGGAGGAAAAAGAAAACAGAAGAGGTAAACCAAGGAAAAAAGAACACAGTTATCATTCTTTGTGGGCTTAAAAATTTCCTAGCAAGAATGCAAGCGGCTGGGCTGGGAAAACATTGGAGTAATGGAATCTGGAATTTTGTGAGGTGGTGGGTTACACAAGAAACACAGAGCCTGTAATGTTTGGTTCTGTTTCACCCAGAGTACAGTTTAAAGATCACATTTATGGCCACAGAAATGTGGATAAACAGGAATACACTTAAAAGGCAGGAAGATCTGACACTGCATGATGCTTCTCAACACATTTGCAAACGTGTCTGATTCCTTTAAAAAAAAACATAAACGGATTTGGGGGGAAATTTTAAAAATGATTCAAAAGAGGCCAAGTGTGTTGGCGCATGCCTGTAATTCCTGCACTTGGGAGGATGGTAGAGCACGGTTGCTGAGTTCAGCAGTAGCCCGAGCTACAGAGTAAGTTAAGACCAGCCTGAGCTACAAAGCAAGACCCTGCTTGAAAAAAAAAAAAAAAAAAGAAAGAAAGCAAGATTGAAGAGTTCATCCTGGAAATAAAGAGCAGCGAGAATGACCTAGAAGTTATTGGATGTGGAAGGAAGGGCAGGGCCCCAGGGAGACCCCTTGTGTTTGGAGATGCACAAGAGCAGCTCCTAGGGGAACCTGAGAGGTCATAGGTCAGTGTGAATGGGTGTGAACAGGTGTGATCCAGGGCAGATGTAGACAGGCATGGGAGTAGGCAGGTATAGGCAGGGGTAGGCAGGGTTGGTGCGGACAGGTATGGGCAGGTGTGGGCAGGTGCAGGCAGTTGTGGACAGGTATGGACAGGTGTGAACAGGTGTGAGCAAGTGTGGATGGGTGTGGGCAGGTGTGGACAGGTATGAGTGGGTATGAGCAGGTGTGGACAGGTATGGACATTTGCGGACAGGTGTGAGCAAGTGTCGATGGGTGTGGACAGACATAAGTGGGTGTGGATGGGGTGGATGGGTATAGGCAGGTGTGAACAGGCCTGGGCAGGTGTGGGGAGGTGTAGGCAGGCATGGGCAGGTGTGGACAGGTGTGAACAGATGTGAGCAAGTGTGGATGGGTGTGGACAGGTATGGACACTTGCGGGCAGGTGTGAGCAAGTGTCGATGGGTGTGGACAGACATAAGTGGGTGTGGATGGGGTGGATGGGTATAGGCAGGTGTGAACAGGCCTGGGCAGGTGTGGGGAGGTGTAGACAGGCATGGGCAGTTGTGAGCAAGTGTGGATGGGCGTGGGCAAATGTGGACAGATGTGAGCGGGGTGTGGACAAGTGTGCACAGGTCTGGGCAAGTGTGTTGCAGGGGAGGCTTATTCCCAGGCTCCTCCTCTTCTGGCTGCCACATGAATGGAGGAGGCATTTGGCCCAGCAAAGCCCTGGGCCTACGGCTGCTCCTCACCCAGGCATGGGTCCCAGATTTCACACCCAGGTGCGCTGTAGAACTAGTGAAGTGAGCAGAGGCGCTGCAGGCGGTTTCCAGGTGGTACCAGGAGGGTGTAGCTGATGCCCTCCCAATTCTGCTCTGTTGCTGGGGTGCGAAGGCTGGACCAAGGGCAGCCACCCCAGGCCTCCACGGGAGCATGTGACTGGAAGCTGCCACGGTGGACTTCTTCCAGGCCACACTATGGATGTCACTTTGGTAGGCTCCCGTCCTGTCCCCAGCCCCTGTCTCACCTCAGGCTGAGACCTAGTAAGTCCCCATGTATACCTATCCTATGCGCTGAACCCGCACTGTCAGACCCCAACTCACCCCACTTCACCAATACAGTACGGGGTGCACTTAGATCCCTCCAGCCGGTCCTCCAACCCAAATTACCCCCACTCTCCAACTCCCCACACTTCCTGTACCCCCA
>PVKN010027107.1:0-13623 GCA_004027915.1 Capromys pilorides | reverse complement strand
CTTTCTATTTCTGCTTCTGCCACCTTCTCGATGCCAATCCTTGATACAACATTCATGTTCTCTAAGCCTCAGTTTCCCTAGCTTTAAGAGAGAGATGATGAGGATCGAGGAGGTGGCTCAGTGGCACAGGACCTGCCTGGCAAGTGTGGGGTCCTCAGTTCAATTCCTGGTATGAAAAAATAAAAAAAAAATTTAAAAAAAAAAAAACGAGAGGAACAATGAATATGATATTGGTTTTTTGTTTTTTGTTTTTTGTTTTTTTTAACAAAATGAATTTGAACTAAATAAAAAAAAAAAAAAAAGAAGAAGTGATGATGCATAAACTCTTAGAGTTTAGTTTATAGAAGGTATGAGGACTTGAAGAGAAGAGACATAGGTGCTCCCTGGCCACTAGGAAGTACTCCCTGGGAGAGAGCATACAGGAGGCAGCTAAGCCTTGGAGAGGAGGCTGGGCGAGAGGTGGCGCATCTCAGAGAAGGACAAAGCAAAGCCCAGAGTCTAAGTGGCAAGTGGGAGATGGTTTCCAGTTGTTCTAGAAAACCAGTGCCTTGGGCTCTGTACTTCTGCTTTACATATCTCAATCTACAGCACCATTTTACACAGTATGTTCTATTTTAATTCCCTGAATTGTATCCCTGGGGAGGAATAGGAATTATTTATTGGGATAAATTCCATTATAGAAATGTCATTTCCCCCTTATACTGAAATTTCTGTTAAGCTATATTAATGGTTAAAAAAAAGTTTAAGGCTGGTTTCATGTTCTCTGCCAACCGAGCCAGTGCGGGCTTTCATTAGGTTAGGGTTCTTTCTCCTCATTCGACGTTTGGTAAATTGCATCAGGCAATCATAACCTCTTCTATGTGTTTGGGAATTTGAGTTCCATCTGCATGGTGACCTTCGGCCTTGACAGGGAGCCCATGTGATTTAGCTTATGATTGTTGTGCCCTCTGTATAAATGAATTTCTTAAGTGGAAGAGAGGTTGCTAATAGTTGAGTAGCTTGCCTGACACATTGCAGGCCCTCAGTCAATACTGAATGGAGAGATAGGTAAATGGATGACTCCTGATTAGATGAGAGAGAGGGGAACCATGAGTGCATTAACAGCTGCACAAAATATCTACCCTGTATGGTCTTTCTTCATCCATGATAATCCCAGACCCAGCTGAGATCTCTAGTGATGGGACACAGGCGTGTCGTCAGTCACTTACCACTGGGCATCCTTAGAGCCTGTCAGAGAGAAGGGAGCTAAGTCACGTGCTGCAATTCTGCAATACAGAAAATCTGATAAATATCCATAAAGCACTAAGGCTGCCTGTGGCAGAGACTGTAACCATCCTGCACTCCATTAGAGGTACTACGTGTGAAGTCTTTTGTTTCACTTGAGAAAGAGAGAGTCCTTGCCTGTTCCCATCCTGAGAATGGGGTTGGGAGGGAACTGGTGCTTGGATGGTGAGAGAACTTGTAGATGTAAGAGAAGGATCAGGAAGCTAGAAGCTGGAATTCCTGGTTCAAGACCCCCGTGCAAGCTCATAAATCGCACTCATTCTTTCACTGTAGACTGCTCTCCCCACTCTGTACCCAGCTCTGCTAGATGTTGAAATCACAGTGGCGAATAAGAGGAGTGAGGTCCCTGACTTCATGAGCCGCAGCTCTGTGATGGAAAAAAAGAAAATACAAACTACTAAATGAATACAGTAGCTGTAATACAGTGGTACTTGGGACAAAAAATAATCAAGACCCTGAGGGGAAATAATTTAAAGCTACTTGTTTAAATAGTGGACTTAGGAAGGCCCCCACTGGGTAATAATATTTAACTCCTAAACTTAAGAGCCAAGGAGATGCTAGCTTTACAAAACAATGAGAACAGAATTTTCTAGAAGAGAGAACAAATTTTCCACTGACATAGAAATGGAAGAACAATCAGGGTATCTGAACTATTTTTTTTTTAAAGGGAGAGAATTGGCAGGGAAATTAAGAGGAGAAGACAGAAAACATATCAGATCAGGCAGAATCTGACAAGCCATGGAAAGAAGTTTGGCTTTTATTGAAAGTCCTTAACAAGCCACTGGAAAATTAGCAGCCAAGTAGGATGTGACCTCATCTCTGCTTTAAAGAGTTCGACCCAAGTCCCATCACTTGATTTCATCATACCTCCCTCTGCTCACCTGAAAGTAGGGAGGAAACTACTGATTCTGTGGGATATCAGCTCTATCACAATGTGTTCATCATGCAACACTTGACAAATACAGGAATATATTATTTACTAACAATATAAAAATATTTTATAAACTATAAAGTATCATGTCTGTATTAGCAATAATCAATTACCCCCCAACCTTGGTTCCTTCTCCATAATTTCTGTGGGATAAGTAATATAATCATCCATAAAGGATTTTTTAACTCCACCTCAATGTAAACTATACACTGTGTTTATGTGTTTGGATAAGTTACATGTTTGATTTCTTTACTGTGTAGTACCCACTTAGTGTCTATTTTTAGCCTGGGAAACATCGACCAGGCCAGGGAAACATCAACCTTGGTTCAGATGTGCTAATTGACTCTAAGAGAGAATGCAATAGGCAAGAGTCAAGCAGTGAGTCTTTGCACAGAGCTCTTAGGATGTAGGTGGAAGTCTGTCTTCTTAGTCATAGGTCCTCTGTTACCTGGGAAGGAATTATGAAAAGCAATATTGACAATGACAGAAATATGAATAACAAATGATTAGTAATGTGTGTGGAGGTGTACATATAGCCTTTTGCTACTTTTCCCAAAGCATTTTCCCCATCTATTGTTTTAATTTAGCTCTAATGCTCACATAGAGGTAGAAGGGGGTGTGCAACTTAAGGAGATGGCCATGACGTGTATAGGTGGTTTGCTTCAAGATCACAAATCAGTAATAGAAGGGGTGAAACAAGGTTCCAGGGCTCCCAGTACTGTGTGAAGACCCGCTAGCGCTCATGGGAGCTGTGGAGAAGAAGACAAGGATCCGGAACCCCAAGTCAAGCAATTAGAACTGCAGCATTTTGAGACCTTAAGAAACACTTGGTCTCTGTAGGCGAGCCCTTCGCCCCCATCTTGTACGTAGAGCTACAGAGGACCACGTGACCTTTCTACCATCTGCTCAAACATCTTCGCGATGCTACTGCAATCCTCACTTTCAGCCTCAAGCATAACTGGGGATGGAAACAAAGAGGAAAGGCATATTGGTTGTCAAGGAGAGGGCCAGCAAGATGACTCAGTGGGCTAAGTGCCTGCTTGGGCAAGCGCAGTGGCTGTGGTTAGATCCTCGGCACCACATGCCAGGCAAGTCCTGCCCCAAGGTGTGTTGAGCTGCCAACTGAATTCTGATATATTGGGGCATGCCTGTAATCCTAGTACTGCAGAGGCTGAAAACAGGAAGATCACTGTGAGTTAGAGCTGTGTAGTGAGAGAGACCCTGCACAAAATACAAAATAAAAGATCTCAAGGAAGACCTTAGTGAGATGCATGGCCAGAGGAGTGATCATACTACACAGAGAGCTTTGAACGTAGCAGAGTTTCTTTGGGCCTGACCTTGAGCCCTTGAGCCTGCTCTACCTTTGCCTTAAGCTGCCCTCAGTCTCCTCTCCAGGATTAGACAAGGTGAATCCCAAAGGTCCTACCAGCTCCAGTATGCTCTGAGTGCACCATGAGATCGCTCTGCTATTATGTTTGAATAATTTGTAGCTTGTCTCTTAACTCAGACAGTAATTGTGCCAAACATAGAAGTTCTGTATCAGTGGAACAAAAACAACTGCTCTATAATTTTCCTGGTTCACCTCCTTCTCCCATGCCTCTACCCCTACTCTACCTCTACCTCTATCTTGACCTCCAATAGTTAAAACCAATCTGCACCAGAGAGCTTTCTTTATCTTTCCTGGGACATTATCTCCAATGTTAAAAAGCTTGATAGTCCACAAGGCAGATGCGTCCTAAAAGCTACTCGTGCAATAGGCATCACTATACCAAACCTAAGAAGTTCATGTAAAGAGTAGAGGATGCAGAACACAGCACACAGAAAGGACTTAGCAGGCACCTGTTCTTGCATTATGAATCATCGTCTTTGCCATCATCACCACCACCATGGTCATATCACAAGCTATAATTCATAGAAATGTGTTTTCCTCACCAAACCCCACAGCAACTGAGGAAAGTAGAAACTACTAATTTTCATACCTCATAGATAATAAACTCCCACATTGGCCTAAAGTTCACTCCATTAGTCCTTGACCAAGTGTCTTGGCCCCTACAGCCATTCTCTAAGCCTCTAGAGATTCTTGAGGCTTCAAGGCTTCAAGCCTTGTGACAGCCCTGCACGTTATCTTGCCCAGTTTGCATGGAAAAACTGATGTCACTCTGAGGCAACTGGGTCCAGCGAATGAGCATGCAGTCCTGCCCTAGGAAACTGATGTCAAGTGTAAGTCTTGAGATCTTGCCAGGTGACTGCCCCAGGACCAAGCTTGAAATGGTGAAAAATACTTCTTGTGCTCATCTCCCTCCTTGACCAGGAGGATCTAAAGAGATAATGAATGAGAAGATGGTGTGTTTTGTAAAATGCCATTCAGACGCACAATCTACATCTTAGTAATATTATACTTTGGTGTCAGTTTCCAGAGGGAGGCAAATCAGCTGCAGAGGAGCTAGCTCAGGCTATGACATGGCAGCCAGAGCTGAAAGGCATATTCAGGGAAAGGAGCATGGAGGAGGTGAGTGCCGCCCTCTGCATCTTGACTTCCTGTGTAATCTATATTCTGAGAGGCTTCCTGGCACCTTAGCAATGCTGTCTGCTGGATGTCATCGCCTGTGATGTTGTGTCTGTCAACACCCTAATAGCATGGCAGCTGAGATCTATGTGAGTTTCGAAAGACATCTTATGATAGGTTTTAACCTAAAGATGTTTCAACAGACAACCTCTTAGAAATAACGAAGGTGCCTTACACATTTCATGGGAAACCTGGGGCCTGTAATTGTAGCTCAGTTCAGCCTTGGCCTGCAAACAGCTTCTTCCTCTCCTTTTTGCCTCCCTGTATGTCCGTGAAACTTCACTTGTCATGGTAGTTCAGTACTGGGTTTAGTTCCATTGACACATTGCCCATGCGGACAACGAAGGTAGAAAGATACAAGGCTCTTTCTTTCAAGAATGGTCACACTAGAAGAACCTGAGGTATTTACTCCTCCCTCTTAACCCTTGAGTAAGATCACTGCAGATGCATTTCAAGTCACAGATATTAAAGTAAGAAAATCTTAAGGAGTTATTATTAATCCACCAGTTGCCAAAATGATAGCACTTTAAGGAAGCCTGAGGAAGACTAGGCAGGCCTGAGACTCTTTGAGAAATACTCTTCTCTGTCCATTCACCAAACAGATGGGAAACTGACAACCAGGGGAGAGAAAAAATCAAGTTCACAGAAACCAGAGAGAGTTCCAGACTATCAAGCCAACACGATTTCTCCAAAATACTTCCTGATGTTCCAAGCTATCTTTTGGAGTTTGTTGCTGGAAACATCCTCCCTGGTCCAAATGGACCAGTATTTAGTGGGGATAACCAAGCATTCATGTCTACTTGAAGGGGCATATACCTCGCTGTTGTCACCTACAGGAGTATCAGTAACTCTTTATCAATCACTTGCCTCCATCCCCAAAACCGCAAGTGTCTTTTGTCCAAGATGGACTATCCTAAAAGTCTTGGCTATGCACCCCACCTTTGCCCATGTAGTTGCACTTTCCTGTGAGTATTAACAAGCATTTGGATAAAGTTCAGCATCATATGAGTGGGAATGCTTCCTTCTTCATGTTTACTCAGAGCACTAACAGATGGTATATATTAATCCAATCGTCTTACTTGGTTTATCATGTGTGTAGGTTCTTAAGAAGAGAAGTTAACATCAGGAGAGACAACACAACATTGGCATACACCATCTGCAATATTTCTCAGCGGAAATATTGGTTGTCATGACCAATTTGTGTCCCCTCCCACTGTATTTTTATGTTGGAAGTTGGTATGATCTGTTGATCTCCATCTCAGTCACATCCCTCACAGCAGATGCATTGAAAGTCACAGGTCCTAGAGTAGGAAAATCTAGAGTGTTTAATCTATTATTAATCAGCCAGTTGCCAAAATGATAGAGCTCTAGGGGGGCATGAGGTAGACATCAATATTTATGGCCTCGTTAGTGAATGCCTATTTTTTCTCTCTTTCCTCTCCTCCTTCCTCCCTTAAGATGAGAACAGGAATATGAGGGCTGTTATGTTGCATGTCATTGTACAAGGCAGGAATGTTATGTTTTGCAGTGAGATGACTCCAAAGTGCTGTTACCTGTTTATTTGAGAATATTGCCTGTCGGGCTGTGGTAACCTCTGCCAGGTTAAGCAAAACCAGCCTACAATCTGTGACGGTACAGTGGCAAAGCTCAGGGAACAGAAGGGATCCATGGGAACACTTTCATAAATAATTAAATTTTCTGATGGGGCAGCTGAGGCTCAGAGAAGGGAAGAGCTACTTTGTGATCATATATTCATCACTCAACAAGCCATATCTGGATTCCACTTGTGTGTTTGCAAGTACACGCACTGAGGGATGCTGACAGAAGTCATAGCAGGAATAACTAATCTTGACAGACCATTTCCTAAACCCCAGGTCACACTATGTCCTTCTGAGCATCTCCTGCAGATACTTTCTAGTTGCTGCCATTCACCTTGGAATAATGTAAGCTCCTTGGACATACAAGGCTCTATGTGAACTTGTCCTGGCCTTGCCTCGTTTCATGCTGTTCTCCATCCCCTTGCTCCATCCTCAACAGCTTTCATTGTTATCATCCCTGAAATATTCATCAGACTTACTGTCCTTGAAGTCTTTGAGTCCACTCTGGCTACAATGCTCTTCTCTCTGTCACCTTGGGCTGCTGATACATATCTGCCATCTCCATACAAACTTCATTTTTTCAGAGATCCCTTTCCAGTGAGTCAGCCTGATCCCAGGTCTTAGTCACTGTCTTCTAACCACCCTCTTTGAGTATCTCTCCATGCAGAGACATGCCTAACTTTTGGGTGTCATGGGAGACAAGTTTGGGGTGGATAAGAGGGTGCTGATTTGTAGCGTTTGTCAATTTGTGTAGTGTACATAATTGCACTATAGCTGGTTCACAGTGACTTAAGGCCGGGATGGCGAAGCCCTTAGAGCTTTCCATGGTGCAAGCAGCGTGCTGCAGCATGTGTGCCGTAGGTCCACCAGCACTGACAACACAACAACATGGTACTGCTGAGTACACGGGGGACAGATATCCACATCTATTTGTGAGCCCAGCACACTTCTCTGACTCTCTGAAGTTGGCACATATAGTAGTTTACATACAATTCTTTTCTCCTGCAAAACTACAGGAACCCTTTCTGTTTTGTTACAGTGGTGTTCCTAACACCTAGAATGGTTCCAGGAGTATGAAGAGCATTTAATAAATAACCACTGAGCAGATTATAAATGAGTGAAAACTGATAGGTCACTGCTATTGCTGTCTTCATTTGCCAAAGAAGAAAATGGACATGCAGAGAGGGATTAAGTAATTGCTCACGGTTTGCAGTCAGTATGTAGAATTACTAGGGTTTGGAGCCAAGCAGGTTGTCCCCAGACTCTGCTCTAGATCCTAAGCTGCTATATGAAATTGACAAAGTCCCTTCTCTTAGAGATCTCACAGTCTAGAAAAGAAAATGATACCTAAACAAGCAGGGAAAATGTGGCTGAGTTGAGTGTGGTGGCACACACCTGCAATCCTTATAACCTGGGAGGCTATGGCGGGATTGTGAGTTCCGGAGCATAATGTAAAGAAAAGGATGGGGGGAGGGTACTGTGGGTGCGGTGTCAGTGCCCTGACAAAGGGGACATTTGATAGAGCTTGGGAGGATTTCGTCAGAGTCCTTTTCCACTCTGATGAGCTGCTCTCAGCCTGGGGCAGTTGACATTATGAAATCTCTTTAGGACTAGGAAGAGGAATCAGGCTCCACTCAAATGTAAAGGAAACCACAGAAGCGTTGCCGAGCTGGCTGGCGATCAGCTAGATGCTTCAGGGCCCAGAAGTCGGATGATCCATACTTGAGGCCACTTCTATGCTGGGGCGGTTTAGAGTGAGGTTGAATTTCTCTTGCATTTCTGTTTCGTTTCTTTGTCTCTTGCATCACAGTTTGGGCTGGACCCTCACGTAGAAAGGCAGGAGCGCTAGCTGCATTCATTCAAGCTCTCTAATTTTGTATCAGCCAGACTTGAGCCTCAGCAGAGCCATCAGAGACACAGCCTAAGCCTTGGCACTGCCTGCTTCTGCTTCCCCCATTTGTGACCCCGAACCCATCACTGGGTGCTCAGGCCAGCTGTTTGATCATGCGTTCTTTTCATTTTCACAGCTATGCTTCAGCTGCAGGATGTGCAGTCATTCATCCACTCACCATCCACTCACCCATTCAACAAATGTTGAGTGTCTTCTCCATGGCAGGCAGTGTGGAAGGCTCTGGGAATAATGTAATAAACAAAAGCAGATGTGGCCTTGGTTCTCAGACAGCATCTATTCTAGAGGGGCATATTCTAGTGGAAGCTAACAGCTGTTCATCAAATAAGCATGTGAGCCAACAGATAACTCCAACTACAATAGTCTCCCAGGCAAGTGTTGTCAGTCTCTAACACGGCCCTTGGCATAAGCAGGAGCGCACACAAATACTTTCCATGCATAGTTCTACTGAAACTGAAATCTGAAGGAGGACCAAGAATTATGGTACAAAATAGAAGAAAAATCATTTCTACCAATTAGAATAATATCTTTTTTTTTTTTTTTTTTTTTTTTTTTTTTTTTTTGGTGTTAAGAAGTATAGCTTCTTCCATCTTTCTTGAAAGAAGGCTGGTTTGGGTGGGCACAGAGAACAAAGGTAGGCAGTGGTGTGAGATAAAGATGGAGAACTATGGAGACACTGGGGTGGAACAGTGGACAGCAGTACTAGCCTTTGTGTCTCGATACCTGAGGGAAGCAATGTCTGTGTTCTCTGTAAGTCTTCCCTCTGGTTCATTCTTTATGCATTCTGTCAAGTTCCTCTTTCTCAAACAGTGTGTGTGTGTGTGTGTGTGTGTGTGTGTGTGTACTCATACTCACACAAAGGAGCGTGCTGGTGCTTTTCATCGCTGTTGGCATCCTCTACTGAAATCAGCCACCACAATTCCACTCTCTCAATGTGGAGCCTAAATTTCCTGGCATCAAGGATGCTTATAATCCAGCATCAGCTGGACTTTGAGCTGTTGCTCATCACTGCTTGGAAGTCATATGGCATATTGTAATCATGTAAGCAGAGCAGGAGCTTTAAAGGGAAAGAGCTGACTGCAATCTTGTTTCTCCCACTTTCTACCTTTGTGACACAGGACATGAGGTGATCTTGCTGAGCCTGCAATTTTGTGCCTTTGAAAACAGAATCATGCCATAAATTCTCAACTCAAATAGTTCTATCAAGTCTTGAAAATAATAAATGGCCCAAGTTGAACAAGGAAATAAGGATTAAAAATCTATCAGACTATTATTTTATTTTTCACTCATGATCTCACTTCCTTAGTAGTGTTTTTCAGACCTTTCAGCCATGGATTTTCCTCCTGTGTATCCACAATGTGTAATTTTTGAACACTAAATCAACATCGTCCTGATTTTTCACAAACTCTATCCTAATACTCGCTTCACCACCAACTTTCTAGGATAAATTTTTATCTAGATTTCCAGATGAGATTAATAGATATTTATATTGACATTAAATTATTTTCTAACAAATTGTCTTTCAGTGAGTGCGTGTGTGTGTGTGTGTGTGTGTGTGTGTGTGTGTAGCAATTAGCTTCTTCATGCAGGGAATACTTTTAATTTACTTGACTGCCTTCATTCTAAGGACTTAATTCAATGCATAAAACACTCGTTCTCATACACATTCCTTAAGTGACTGAAAGATGAATTAATAAGAAAGTAAATTAATGTCAATTTTTATTGTGGTTAAGAAATAAGATAAGCAGAAATAGTATAGAAAGAAAAATTCTATCCTTCTCTTTGAGCTTGTTCATTTATTTATAAGTTGGAACCGTGTTGCCTGCCATCTATGTGGCCACATGAGTACATTAACATCCTTTATGTGAGGTTTATGAAATACCTTGTACTGCCTGGGGTGAAGAGGGCATAGAAATTGTAGAGTAGTATATGTGATCCCAGAAGGAAGAAAAAGAGAAGCAGCATTGCATCTGTGCTGAGAGGTGCATCAATTTTGGATAATGTGGAAATGCCCAAAGCACTTCATACATTTCTTTAAATACGAATTAGTTTGTACTTTCCAAGCCTGATGAATATCTTTCACTTTAATTAAGTATATTTTGCAGACTCTTGACAGAAAGAACTAGATGAAGTTGTTGTCATACGTGCCTTGCAGAATCTGTAGCATTAGGTATAAATTTATCCTACAGGATTTCAGCAGCAGCTTCTCAAGCTTAAGTCTGCCACCCAGCCACTTGCAAGGAATTCAAGCACTGGTGTGCTTTTGTTCATTTCTGTAATTTGATGCTTTTATTTCTGTTATCATAAAAATAGCATGGCCATTTTGTACATAGGTACTGCAGGGATTCAGGGTCTTTTCTTGTTCCTGCAATTATGCAGTGGCACTATAAGTTCCTACTCTAATGAGCTATTGAAAATGAAGAAGTGTAATTTAATAGAAAAATTTTGCCTAGTGAAATAATTCTGGATGGAGACTGACATGATGTTCTATCTGGAAAAAGAGAAAATATGCCAGCAAGGAAACTGAAGTATCATAAAGTCTAAGTAATTTAGACATGCTGAGTCAGAATATGCATAATCACATGTTAACACACACACCTACAAAGAAAGACCACCAAAGTCCTGGAAGTGTTCATTGATGAACTAAAGTAATCAGTTTCAACCAACTATTGAGATATGTGTGCATGGTATGTGACGTCACAAATGGTGTTTGGGGGTCAGTAAATGCCATAGTTCCCAACAATAAACTATTCCTAGTAATTCAAATGTGTTATCTTTGTCCTTGTTTGGTTTTGTATTTTATGGTGCTAAGTATTAAAACCATGGCCTCCAATAAGCTAAGGAAGAGCTCTATATCTGAGCTATATTCCTGGAACCTTCTTAAGTTTTATTTTGAAGCAGAGTTTTGCTAAGTCTCCCAGGCTGGCCTCAGTCTTTCAACTTGTTTGTGTGTGGCTTGGATTGATCTTATAATTCTGCTTGTTTTGTTTGCAAATTTTCTTTGGTTTTATGGCTCTAATGTAACTACAAATATAGAGCTGATCTCTGATATAATGATTCTGCATTTTGAATGTATCATTCTAGTAAAACTAATTTGTCAAAACTGTGGGTCTAGAAGATTATAGTACTCTTCAAAAGGGATCATTAAGTAAACAAATTTGAGTAAACGTTATTAGTAGGTGACAATAAAGGCCACTGAAGAACTGTTGCATGATAGCCAAGCTTTTAGTCAATCAAGTTCACAAAACGTAATAGTAAGAATTAAAGTATGGAGAATGATAAATATGAAAACAAGAGCATTGCAGATAAGAATAAAATATTGGCATTCTAGAGAGGCTTTTAGAATTAAATAAAATTTCAAAAACATCAACACTAAAGAAGACCTGTAAAATACTAAATGTGTTATTGATTATCTTTTAAATGGAACAACCTCAGCAAGCTATCAAGATGTGTGTGTGTGATAGGGGTAGGAGGGATGATATGTTTGTGTGTGTCTTCTTCAAAGAACGGGGTTCTGTTTTCCAGGGTGTTATTTCTCTAATATCACAATGGTAGCCTCTGTGGAAATGATGCCAATATTAAGGTAATTTACACTCATAGTTTCTAGAATCTTTGTAACATAATCATGCCATTATTTCACCTCCAGAAAATTGTTACCTAAACCAAGTTATTATATAAGCAGCAACTTGTGTTTGCTAGTTTCTAAACTTTGTTTTCAGCTTCCCATGTCTATAAATGTTTGCTGCCATTTGGGATGCACATAGTAGCAAACCGTTTGTGGTGTGTGTGTGTGTGTGTGTGTGTGTGTGTGTGTGTGTTTCTTACCTTTTCAAAGTTGAAGTGACTAGGTGAGAGTGTGAAAAGGTCTAAGTGTTGCTTCTTGGAATGAGATATTGTGCTAATTGCTAGCACCACAAATGTGGTTTGCTATTTCCTCAGTTTTGCCCAATGTCAAAAGATTTAATTTCATCTTGTCCCAGTCCTAGCTATTCAAGAATCACTGAAAAGAAATATATAACTTTAAATTATTCTTTTCTTAAGCAAAGAATGAGGATGAGTTTAGTTTCTAAATGTTGTAATTTTGAAAGCCAATGATATTTGCTAAAGAAATGGCCAATGGCCAATGCGTGTTGATTACTAATTTCTTGTTCAGCACTGTGGTAGGCAAAGTATCCCATGGATTGCCATACGATAGCCCTGACCAAAATACACCACCCAAACAAACTAGGTTAGGCTCTCTTTCATAGGCTCTCATAATAAATTCATTGCACTAGGTCACAGGGCCATACACGTGCCATCACTATTTATCTTGTATGTGCTGTTTGCACTGCATTGCACTCCAAAAGGGTAGTAGAGGAGCCTGTTTCCCTCACAAGGCTCCTAGAGGATAACTTAGGCCCAGCACGGGAAGTGCACTGGAATGAAGGAAAGAAGAACAGTGCATTTAGGAGTGGATGGCAGTCAGAGAAGCTTAGTATCACTGAGGAATGAAGGACAGCATGCAATGGGCCCAGAATCGCATTAGCTAGTGCACACACAGAAGGGATCCTGCTCAGAGCCCAATGTAGCCTGGGTTACTGAGCACAAACTAAAGACAAAAAAATAAATAAATAAAAAAATAAAGACATAGAAAACTTTGTAGTTTCAACGTGAAAGCAAAAGTCCAACTCAGATTATCTTACCAGACACAAAATGTGATGGGAAAACAACTTTAACTACACAAACAAGAAAAAAGAAACAGGCTCTCTCTTGACTGTGTGAGAAAGGAAAAGAAATTACTAGTTTTAAAAGCCAAAGATATCTAGGGCTTTACATTTTTGCCCACATGAGATTTTCTCGCCCAAAGAAAAGGCAGTTGTATTATAAACGTGTGTGGCATTTACACTGGGTTGGATCTGGCAACATGGTATGGGGGGCAGATGAGCAGTGAATTCAGGAGTTCGCTGGCAAGAGAGGCCAGTCTCTTTAAACTGGACAGGCTATCAGCTGCTGTCCCACAGGTCACACTGGAGGTGGTAAAGGTTGGACAGTGAGCCTCCAGCTAGCAGAGGATGCCAAGTTCCCCAAAATCCACACTGGGTGCTGACTGCACACACTCATTCTCCTGGTTTCCTTGCCTCCTGCTGCAGTGAGCAGAGCCTGAGTCAGTTCAGGAGATTTGAGCTGGGGTCCCGCTTCACCATGCCACCTCACTGCGAGTCTGGGCACAGCCCTTCCCCTCCCTACCTCAGCTGCCTTTCAGCAAAACAGAGAAAGATTTTTTTTTTGTCACTGGTTGGTAGAATATATATATTTTAAGTTTGTTTCATAAATAATATATATATAAATTAGAAAC
>PVKN010027106.1:0-13630 GCA_004027915.1 Capromys pilorides | reverse complement strand
AGCTTCTTACTAGACTGGTGATCAATCTTTTCTTTCAGCTCAGAAAACTTGCAAGCAATGTGAGCTGTGCGACAATCCAGGACAGGGGCATAGCCAGCACTGATCTGGCTGGGATGGTTCAGGATAATCACCTGAGCAGTGAAACCAGCTGCCTCATTGGCAGGTCATTTTCACTGTCACTGGCAATATTGCCACAGTGGACATCTTTGACAGACACATTCTTGATGCTGAAGCCCACATTGTCCACAGGAAGAGCTTCACTTAAAGCTTCATGGTACACTTCAAGAGACTTGACTTCAGCTGTGACATTGACTGGAGCACAGATGATCGGGTTTGAAAACACCAGTCTCCACTCAGCCCACAGGGACAGTGCCAATACTACCAATTTTGTAGACATCCTGGAGGGACAGCCGCAAAGCCTTGTTGAGTGGGTGGAAGGATATAATCCAAAGCTTCAAGCAGCGTGGTTTTCCTGGCATTACCATCTTTATGGGTGACCTTCCATCCTTTGAACCAAGGCGTGTTAGCACTTGGCTCCAGCATGATGTCACCATTCTAACCAGAAATTGGCACAAAAACTACAGTGTCAGGGTTGTAGTCGATTTTCTTAATGTAGGTGCTGACTTCCTTAACAATTTCCTCGGATCTCTTCTGACTGTAGGGTGGCTCTGTGGAATCAATTTTGTTAACACCAACAATTAGTTGTTTCACACTTAGTGTGTAAGCCAGAAGGGCATGCTCATAGGTCTGCCCATTCTTGGAGATACCAGCTTTGACTTCACCAACACCAGCAGCAACAATCAAGACAGCACAGTCAGCCTGAGCTGTGCCTGTAATCATGTTTTTGATGAAGTCTCTGTGTCCAGGGGCATCAATGATGGTCACATAATACTTCTGGTCTCAAATTTCCATAGGGAGATGTTAATGGTGATACCACACTCACGCTTGGCTCTCATTTTGTCCAATGCCCAGGCATACTTGAAGGAGCCCTCCCCCATCTCAGCAGCCTCCTTTTCAAATTTTTCAATGGTTCTTTTGTCAATGCCACTGCATTTGTAGATCAGATGGCAGGTGGTGGTGGACTTGCCAGAGTCCATGTGTCCAATGATGACAACATTAATGTGAGTCTTTTCCTTTCCCATGTTAGCTTTGATTTAGTCATGGTTTTCATTACTCCTTGTGCTCTCAAGGCAAACCTGTCGTGAAAAACTTGATTGTAATCTTATGAGAAGCTGAACAAAGGATCCTATAAAACTGCCCAGATTCTTGACCATAACAGCAGTGATTTAAGCCACTAAATGAGAGGTAATTTGTTAAATAATGATAGAAAATTAATATAATACTGTCATGCAAGCCCTGCCCCTGGGGTGTGCTGAGATGGCAGTTAAGACTGGATGTGCTGGTGCATGCCTGTAATTCCAGCTTTTGGGAGGCTGAACATAGGTGGATTATTATGAGTCTGATCTATGTGGTGAGACCCTGTAGATCCTATAGAACTTTACTAAAAAATACAAAAAAAGGAGAAAACCAATATAACATCTAATCACATATAATATATGATTATATTTGTAATACCCAAGAAAACAATGAGGTTTTTATTTTGGCAGCACATTGAAGTTTAGACTCATAGAAGAGTTGTTACGTGTACTATATAACGCTCAAAGAAATTTATCAGTGCCATGAGAAAAGGCTGAGAATTTTCCCAAAGAATTATTAAAATGTTTGACATCCTTTCTGGGCATATACATTGTTATACAATCTAATCTACAAAGTTAAAAACCCATTGTACTATAGTCCAAGGTTTAAAAAATAATTCACACAAAATAGCTTTATTCTCAACTTTAAAAAAAAATGTATTTGGTACAGAGTCTCATGAGGCAGCTCAGATTCATGGTGATCCTCCTGTTTTCAGCCTCCCCGGTGATGGAATTACAGGCATGCACCGCCATGCCCCACCTCAGTGGTCAACTCAGTGTGACCAGGGCCAGGGCCATTGTGGCATGTAATGCCAGGGATTGAACTCCAATCCCTGTGCTTGCTATGGCAGGCACTTAATTCACTGAACTATCTTTCCAGCCCTTTTCTCATCTTTACATTTCATATGCTGGAATTATTTGGCTCAATTATTATTTTTTTATTTTTTCTCTATGATTACGAATTCTGATTACTTTTTATCTTCTTTTCCTTTTGTTTATGATTCATTTCTCTATGATCTTTCCTATTTTTCTTTGAAATTGCCTAATGTTGGATATCTTCTCTCTGTTCTTGTAGATTTTACCTTTACTCTTCTGTTTTATTGCTTAGGTCCTAGAAATCAGCTTATATGGACTTCAGCAACAGGTGGCCTTTCCCAGTCATCACCACTTGCATTTATTTAGTGTTTTCTTCTTCATATCAGCCTTTAGATTCTAATCTCAGTCTGTTTGGGCTAGCTCTGCTGACTACCTGCAGTTTCACTCAGTGTGCTTTCCACAGCCCTGGTACCCTTTCCAGGGATCTCCACTTCAGCTCTAGCCTCATTCTCACAGCTTCATGCATTCCCTTTTCAGGAGCTTCCCACAGGGATTCTAAACCTGCCACAAATTTCCTAACCACTCTGATTTTCCTGTAAAATCTCAGTGGAAGCCTCCATTAACCTCTAACCCTTGCATTTTGAATGCCTGAAAAAGCAAACAAAATTGGACATTTTCCAAGATTTGCTGCCAAACTGAGCAGTAACCAGGTTCTACTGGACCTCACCAACAGAGGCCTTAATGGCTGAACCAGGAAACATTTCCTCAAGTGTCCTGAGTGAGCAGGACATGCTGAGGGTTTCTTTTCAAAGCAAACATAGGTAAGTTCTTTACCAGAACACAACATCCATGGCCTCTGGTCCAATTCCCAGTTGAGTCCTCATTCTCATATGAAGCTACAAACACCCAGTCTTCCCTGTTCACATTTCTGTCAGCACATTGGTACACTGGGCTCACATTAGAATCACCTGTTAAGCTCTGCTTATGGAATTCTAAGGCATTTTCAACCCTTATCTTCACACTTCTCCAAATTACTCTAGGAAACCAACTCCAAATGTTTTTGAAACATATTATTAGGTACAGTCACAGTAATCACCCTCACTGCCAGTTTTCAATGTTAGCATTTTATTGTTGTGACAGAACACCTGAGAAAAATAACTTAAGGAGGAAAGATTTACTTTGCCTCATGATTGTGGTCAATGATCAGTTGGCTGCAATGCTCTAGGCCTGCAGAAAGACAGGTGGAAGGGTATGATGTAAAAAACCTACTCACCTCATTGGTGGCCAGAAAACACAAGGTGAAAAGGAAGCCAGGGGCAGGATATTCTCACCGAAATCATGTCCCCATAACTTACTTTTTTGTATCCATTATCCAAAATAACCTTCCAGTTCTCTACGGTAAGAAAACTTGATTTGGGCTGGGGAGATAGCTCAGGGGCACAAGTGCCTGCCTGGCAAATGCAAGGTCCTGAGTGTGATCCCTGGTTCTGAAAAAAAAAGGGCTGAGGAAGAAAACTTGATTTGATATTTAATGAATTGTTTTTCTGCATTACATCCTCCTTGGAATTCATCTTCTGCCTGGTCACCTCTAAACTGTTTTCTTGGCCTGCAGCAAAGCTGACCTGCTGAGGAGTTTCTTTCACTATAGTCCTGGGAATTTCTTTTTTTTTTTTTTTATTTTATTAATTTTATTACATTTATTGATCATTGACTTTTCTAAAAAATCCAACCATGAGAACAAGAAACTTCTAAGACTTGCCAGAGGCAGAAAGTGGTTCTACCTAATGTCCGGCTTCCTTGTCACTCAACAGCTGCATGTTTCGTCACCTCTGACAAGGGAAAAGAAGCTGACTAGAAGATTCATGCCCAAGAAGGTCACGACAATGTTAAGGCTATCAATGTTACCTGCTAGTTTATAACTCTGAGATACAGTAACAAGTCAGCCCTGCAAACAACTACTCCCAGTTGAGTGCACTATCTTTATTCTCTGAAGTTATTTTTGAGACTATGTTCTTTCATCACAGCTTCTGTTGATCCCAGACTGCAAACTCTAAAACAGGCACAGTCTCCATGTTCAAGTATAAAAGTTTGTTTCAGGACCATGGTAGGTTGCTCTAGTGTTTACAGTTCTGTAGTGTCTATTGCATGTCATACCCCTGAACAAGTTGGTCAAGTCGTGGCACAGCACAGGGGCATATGAACAACTGTTTCACTGCCAGACTTGCTTCTTGGTCAATCTGGACACTGTACCACGGTCAAAGCAGAGATCTGGAAGCCAATCAGCGGTGACCCTGGCGACTGAAGTGGTACTCTTAAGTAACAGGAATCCATCTCTTCACCATTAATTAAACGGAGCTTTCAGAAGGTGTCAGGCCTTAGGAAGTATCTTGGGACAGAGCTGGGGGGTCCTAGCTTTTGGGCTCTGGAGGGGAGCCGGCACAGTTTCCTTTTTCTTGGCTTCCAGGAATTCATGAATTGCTCGTTCTATCTGTGGCCTGAAGATGTGGTTGTGTTTTGGATCCACCACCTGAGATATAATCCTGTCCACCCCCGGCTTCCAACATCCCTGACTGAACCATACTGTGTCTTAGACCATTTTGCAATTGATTGTTGTTCATTGTAGGATTCCATTCTTTCGTATCCAGATGTGTCGACACAAAATTATCCACTTTCTGCCTCAGGTTTTGGTCAGCTGGCTTAGAGTCCACGTCAGCCAGGCAGTCCTGGCGGAAGCTGTCCAACAGTCCTGGGCTCATGAGCTACTCCATGATGAGAGTGATGAGCTGGGGGTCGCCCGGAGGAAGGTTGGCCGGGTTAGTAGGCCGCCGCACCTGTTTGCGCGGGTCCGCGGGCCACTGTCCCCTCCGAGGCCTGGCCTGCTGCTCCACCATCCAACTCACCCTTTCACCCACCGCTGCGGCTGTCTGCCACGCCTGTGCCCTTGGCCGGTGAAACAAACTCTGGACTGCTTTTTTCCAGAGACAGAGGGCCTAGATTATACAAAGGTGGCGAAGGGCCCCACGAAGGCAGCTGCAGAGGTGCTGGTAGGGGGGGGGGGGGGGGGGGGGGGGGGGGGGGGGGGGGGGGGGGGGGGGGGGGGGGGGGGGTGGCTGCAGCGGTGGTACTCCTGGGAATTACTTTTACTCTTTTACGTTTATCTCCCTTTTGGTGTCCCATGCTTTTTCTTTCTCAGTAACCTTTCATGTCTTAGTAGAGAACATCTTCCAGGAGCTTTGCAAAAAAAAAATGTATGGGAGTGTACCTTTGGAGATAGAAAATATAACTTCATTCACTGAATAGTTTTTCTGGGTGTGGAAATATAAGTTGGAAAGCATTTTTCCTCAGAATGCTGAAGACATTGTTCCATTATCATGTAGTTTATAAAGCCATGGTAGGGCCGGCGATATAGCTCAGTGGTCTAAGCACTTGCTTAGATAAGCAGAGGGGCCAGGATTCGATCCCTGGCACTGCATGCCACACCGGCCCCACCCCTGGGTGCGCTGATCTGGCTATGGAGTCTGGGCTTGGCTGTACACACCTGTAATCCCAACACTAGAGAGGCAGAAGTCAGGAGGATCACTATGAGTCTGAGCTGCATAGTGAGACCGTGCACAAAAAATAAATGCATGAATAAATAAATATATAAACAAATAAAGCCACGATTATAAAATCCAGTGCTACTCCAACATTTAGCCCTTTTGGCAGGTGTTTTGGTTACTTACATTTAAGAGCTTTCAGAATCTTGTCTTTCTCCCATGTAGTAAACTTTGTCTTGCTGGTTCTTCAACAGATTGTCCATTCCAGACTTATGTTCTTCAGTTGTGGAAATTTTAAAAAATGTGTTTCCTGCAGAACTTTATTCTACTTTCTTTTTCTTTTCTTTCAGACAGTTCTTATCTGTTTATTTATTTACTTATTCATTTATTTTGATACTTTAGGGAAGAGTCTACAGGGTGTTCAAGGTCTCACTACTAAAACAGACTCATAATGATCCGCCTGTTTACAGCCTCTCAAGACCTGGGATTCCAGGCTCGCGCCACACCCAGTCTCAATTGCTGTCTCCGCACACCATGGGGGAGGGGCCGGCATGGAGCCCCTGCCCCTACCACTCCTTGCAAGCGCTTTAATCCACAGAGCTATTTGGCCAGCCCTCAGACAGTTCTTAATAATTATTTAAATGTTGGAAAACAAAGCTAATGTTCAAAATGTTTTTTTTTTCTCTTTATTCTATAATTTAGAGTATTTTCTTGGCCTTATTTTTAGACTTTTCTTTGCATTTTTAATTTATGCTAGCCTATGTTTAAGACTTAATTTTCTAATAAACAGAGTGCTTCCCTTTTGCTTTTGTTTTATAGAAGCACTGTCTTTTTTATTTCTCTAAGGAAAACAATTGTCAATGCTTTTCCTCCAAAGTATTTTTTATTCCTTCTGAATTATTTATTTTCTTTTGGTCCCTGTACTTTACGTTTGAGATTTTTCCTTAAACATTTGATCCCTGATTCTCCAGAACGACATATAATATGCTAATTGTACTCTCTCTGAAATTTACTGTTCAGTGGTCAGAATATGGGCATTGTTTTTGCATACATTATCTTAAATAATATCAACTGAATTTTTCTCCCTTGGCTAAATCTACTTCCTCAAAAAATGACTCAACATTCTAGATTAGTACGTGTCTATGTATGCAATATTCACAGATGTAGTATGGGAATAAAGTGAAGGCATTTCATTATTCTATCTTGTAAATTTCTGCATTTCCAATATAACACCATACTTAGGACACACAAAATTTGATGTTTAAAGGTCCAGAGCTTTTCTGTTTTGAAATCTTTATAAAATATCCTGTCTCTTGCAAGTATGGCAGAAAAGTAATTGGGTTTCTCTTACCAGAACTGATAGAATGGTAGTTGTCTGGCTACTTAGCACAGGATAAAATTAAATTTATCTATATATTTTATTTAGCCCAATATATAAATAAGAAAAAAATATTACTAAATACTCAATATTCTCTTTTATAAATATTTTATACTTATAGACCTTACAGTATGCATCAATTTAGACTAGTCACATTTCAAAGTCTCAAGAGCTACATGTAGCTAGTGGCTACTCTAATGAATAGCCAAACTTTAATGGGTATAAAGTAAAAATAAAAATCTGTTAGCAGAAAACAGGTTAAAACCTGTGCAGGAGCTGAGCGTGGTGGCTCATACCTACATTCCCAGCACTTGGGTGGCTGAGGCAGGAGGATCAGTGTGAGTTTGAGACCAGCCTGAGCTACAAAAGTGAGCTCAAGGCCAACCTGAACTGCACAGTGAGACCCTGTCTCAAAAAAAAGAAAAAAAAAAAAGACCAAAAAAAAAAATCCTGTGTAGAGCTGGCCTGACAGCTGAGTGGACTGAAGCACCTGCTTAGGCAGCCAGGGATCGATCCCCAGTACACCATGCCAGCCCCACCCATGGGGCACACTGAGATGGCAACTGAGACTGGGCGTGGTGGCGTGCACCTATAATCCCAGCACTTAGGAGGCTGAACACAGGAGAATTATTATGAGTCCAATCTATGTAGTGAGACCCTGTAGACCCTGCTGACCTTGTAGACCCTGTCCTAAATACAGAAAAGAAACCTGTGCAAACTTGGGATACACAAAGATTTCTTAAATAACAGATAGTGGGAACCAAAAAAGAAAGCAGTATATACGAATTGGTCCTCAACAGAATTTTTAAAACTTCTCTACTTTTTTTTTTTTTTTTTTGTCTTTTTCAGACAGAATCTCAGGCTGGCCTTGAGCTCACTTTTGTAGCCCAGGTTGGTCTCTAACTCACACCGAGCCACCTGCCTCAGCCTCCCAAGTGCTGGGATTACAGGCATATGCCACCATGCCCTGATGAAACTTCTGTGCTTTTAAAAAGGCATAGTTTAGGGCCTGTCAAATACCTCAGTAGATTAAAGTGCCTGCAAGCAGGCTCAGGGCCTGGGAGTTCGATCCCCAGGCCTGCCATGCCAGCCCCACCCCCAGGGTGCACTGAGATGGCAATTGAGACTGGGTATGGTGGCGCATGCCTGGAATCCCAGCTCGTGGGAGGCTGTAAAAGAGGGATCACTACGAGTCCGATCTAGTAGTGAGACCCTGAACACTCTGTAGACCCGTCCCTAAAATACAAAGAAAGAAAGAAAGAAAGAAAGAAAGAAAGAAAGAAAGAAAGAAAGAAAGAAAAGAAAGAAGCATAGTTTAAAAAAATGAAAAGAAAAGCCATCCACAGATATTTATGGCCCATGTATTTGGCAAAAGGTTCATTTGCAGAATACACAAAGAACACTTACAAGCCAATAATAAGAAAATTGATTTCATTTCCTATTGCTCAAAATTGCAATTTTAAAATCTTCTACCAGTCTACCTACTAGATTATGAGTTCTTGAAAAGCAGTAATGTTATTTTATTCTTTTATTTGTAGTGCCCAGAGCAGAGTGGTTATGCAATAGGTGTGCATTAATTGAATAAATGTTCACCTCACAACTTAATATGTGCATATATTATGTCCTCTCTTGAACTGTAATTTCCATGAGAGCATAGACCTTGTAGATATTATTTGCCATAAAACATTTGTCCTCTAGAAAAATGTACGTTCATAGTAGGTACCAAAGAAGTAGAAGAAGGTTGAATTAGGATGAATAATGCTTCCAAGTACTCTACGTTTACATTTAATCCCTTTTGGAATAAAAAGCCTCTTCATTTCATTTTCTTACATATGCAAATGCCAGAGGAAAAAGAATGTTTATTGATTTAAATATTGTCACTTAACTAAAACTTCCCAGGGTTTACTTCCTCAACTATTTTTTTCTTAATATCATTGAAATATATAATATAAACAAACACTTAGCATATTATCTTTAAGGACACAAAGGTCTTCAGAATTTTGTTAGTTTAAAGGAACACACTGGCTGGGGAGGAGATCTCATGGCATAAGTGCCTGCCTGGCAAATGCAGGGACCCGGGTTCAATTGCCAGTACTGCATGCTTTGCCAGCCCCAAAATCCCAGGGCCCCTGTGCCAGCCCAGAAACAGGGTGTGGTGGCACACAGCTGTACTCCCAGTGCTGGGGAGGCTGAGACAGGAGGACCACTGCAAGTCTGAGGTGCATAGTAAGACCCTGAGCCAACAACAAAAATTTTTTTTAAAAATCCTAAATGAACCCACTAACGTTATTAGTATATAGTTAAGCTTTAAAACATCAATAAAGTAATTTCATAGATCATAACCAACCTATACAGTTAATGGTAGCATTCTGTTGGTCTTGTTTTTCTTAAGCATAAACTAGATACATAAATTTTTAAAAAATAGACCAGATATCTTAGAAGTGAGTGAGATAGTTCAGATTCCCAAAACTATTTTATGCATTGGCCTCGAAGGTCTCTGATTTTATGGATAATTTCTTTAATCTCAAATTAAAGTTCTCACTGAATTTGACCATAACATTATACAAAATAAATTTCTATTTGTTTATAGTAAATGTCTTGTTTCAAAAGCCATCTTATATAAATGCTCATTTTAATAATTTGATTGATGGGATAAGCAATCATAAACATTTGGATATAGACTCCAGGTCAGAGTGCTGTGTTATTACAGGCTCAGCAGCTATAACCCATGTGCTACTCTGATGGGAATATTGAGAAAGGGGCCCTTGTGCAAGTGTGGGGCCAGGGAAGACGGGAAATCTCCACAACTTCTGCTCCATTTTCCCGAAAACTGAAACTATTCTTAAAAAGAGCTATTAAAATATCTTTGGATATTGAAGTTCTCTTATTTAAAAAGAAAACAATGTTCATTTTTATATCAAAGTCAATTTATACTCTTGCTATACTATTGACCTCACACTTTTTCCTTTGCTATAAAATAGTCAAGATTTGCTTGGGAATAGATTGGGCTTCTAAAATGCTGCATTATTAAATCTAGTCACTTAGAGTTTAAACTTCACCATCGATTTCTAATGAACAAGAACACCTTAAGTCTAGAATGCTTCCCTACAGTCTAGGGAGCCACATCTGTGCTTCAGTTAGCAAATCAACCACAGGATTGCTTTCTTGGTTCTTTCCTGTTTACATGATCAGTTCATTCTTAATTTCTTCTTTTAAAGAGAAAGTTTCGGGTGTTGTAACTTTGCAATGTGGTTTTAAGAGACTGAGGGAGAAATTGTGCACAAGTTTGGCTTTGCTTGAAGGGGAAAGAACTCAGTTTATAAATGTCTTAGATATTTCCAATAAATTGGAGGTCACCACAAAAGATGTTAGGATAATAAATCTAGCCACTAAGTATACACTCCCTTTATGCAGCCAGCAGCCTCCTGGGACCATTTGTCTGCTGTTCATTATCTTGTCTGCATTATTCAACAGCTCTGTTTCTGCGCAGTGGGCTTCAGAGGGCTTTTAACAGCTGCAGCATCCTTCAATTCTTAAGTCCTCTTTTTGTAATAGAAAAAAAGAAGAAAACCCTATAGTAGAAAAGAAAACAGAAAACCTGTCTTTGATAGCCAAGAAATACCTGTTAATTAAATCCACATCGAAACTAGCTTTGTTTGCTTATTTCACGTTAACTGTATCAGTATTGTAGTATCTGAAGCATCAAAAGACAAAGTTTTTATTAAAATGCTCATAACATAAGAACTTTAAAAACTGTCCCCAAAAGACATGATGGAAGCCTCCCCCACATACACATGCATGCTTAAATTTCTTGGATTACTAAATTTAGGTTCTCTTTTAGGAAAATTTTCCCTTGTGTTCGTAACAGAAAAATAAAGTATTTTTTAAGACACCGAAAAAGAAAAATCTACTGCATAATTGAAAGAGGATCGGCTTTGAAGAAAGGCAAGAGCATGTCCATGTGGAAACCTTTGCATTCTGTTTGTTTCCGTTAGGAAAGTCATGTGATCCCTCAGGTGAGCTTTTTTAAACTTTTTTTTATTTTTCAGAAAGGTTGATGTTATTCACCAGCATGATCTGTCTTAATGGAAATCTCTTGAATTTAACCTCAGGCTATTGTAGTAAAATGCAGTATTGTATTTTTCAGCTTGATGATGGATAAAAAAATCTTTTCCAAAGGCCAGGACCAGGAAACCTACTTTTGAAAATAAAAGTACCTGATGACAAAAACTGTTCAAAATGGCCACAAGGATCCAACAGAGCAAGAACTAAGCTCACAAAGAAGCTAATGGAAGCACTTAGAGACTTAGCAAGGCACAACTCTTTCCCTTAAATCAGCAGTAGCAAACCTAGGGCACCTGTGCCACAGCAGGCCTATAGGGACCTCTAACTTTTTTCTTAAAATCTCAATATTCAGGTTTAATTACAGTGTTGGCATATTATAAAAACTCAGTGGGTTTGGGGTAACAGGGCAGGCACTCAGTCTCTAAAAGGTTCACCGTCACTGACCACGTTGGGCAAGATTCAGAGAGCTAAAAAAATTAATCAAGATTCAAAAGTATTTGAAAATTAATCAAGTCTATGGCAACCTGCTGTGACCAATGCCAATATGTTTTGGTAAAGAATAGGAAACAGTGGAGTTGAATCTAAATTCTGCAAATAAAATAAGATTAAAAAATTGACCTAGCTCATGTCAGTCATAAAGAATTATTAAGTTATCCATCATAATATGATTTGTAATCAATATGAACCATCTATTTCTCTGCAAAAGCTATGCTTTGGACTAAATTGTGTTCAGGATGGAAGTAGTGAGGATGGAATTCTTGTGAGCACGATGAAGTCATTTAAATTTACTCCTGTGGCCAAGAGATCCTCTAATCTTTAGCAAGAGAATAAGGCCTACAGAGGTTACAGTCCATGTCCGGAATGGAATGTCTTGATCTATGTATAATAAAAAGACTGCAATTTCCTAGCATTAGATCATCATATTAAAAACCAAGGGAGCTTTTCAGCACCACCATTTGATCAGATTAAGATCCTTAGTTTTGTACAAAACACAGCTTGTTAGCCACCCAAAGTCTGAAAGCATCTCTAAAGTGTCATAGAAATGCTAAGTAGTCTCAGGCACCTGGACAATGCCTACAATCAAGTAAAAACCAAAGACCTCAATTATCAGGATATTCGTTACTGGGGAAAATCTGGATAATTAATTGAATCTATGATTGGAAATATGTAAATAAATGCCTGGACATTTTATCCAAATCTTTGCTACAGTTTTATCTGGACCTCCACAAGCACAATAAATGCACTGATAGCAAATATGACCTTTGCCACTTACTCTCTAAAATATAAGAATACCAGTACAACCAAACTGTAAAAGCTATATACTGCTCTCAAACTTATTTTCTGAATTACTAAACACAGCAAGTCTAAAGCTGCTTTCTGAAACTATTAAAATTGAGTTTGTAAAAATAGTATTTACTCTTGAATATCAGACCCAACTTTGCATTTCCTTGTATGTTAATTCCCTTTCTTAGACAGAGTAGACATTAATCTTGCAACTCAGAAAGTTTATTTCTGATTGCCACCCTTTGATATGTAATCATCACAAAATAAAAGGTTTATGATACAACTCGTTTAAACTATTTTCAGCCCCCAAAACTAGGTACTCAGATTGACTTTGTGAAAGTAACTTCTATGCTAGTTTTGCCTTTGTCCTTAATTTCACTGCTACTAGAGTAAATATGCAAATATATTAATTATAATACTATACATATATGAATTTAAGCAGCCATAGTTCCAAAACATTCTAGAATTGAAATTTATTCTCCAACATGGTTGAGTCAATTGTGTACTTGCATTTGAATTAAAGAGGCTTCTATCTCTTAAAGAAACATATGTGCCAATAATTTTTAAACCTTGCAATTACTGGAACAGTAATGCAAAGTTTAGAGCTTTTTCCTATTTCTTGTCTTTAAAAAACATATTTCCTCCTACTACCTCTTCATAAATTTTATGAAATTGGCCATTGGAAAATTCCACAACCCTTAGAAACAAATCAAGAAACTGCTACCTTCCCTTCAGGCAGCGCCAAGAGTCCTGTAATATATATACTTTCCCAAACAAGGCTGGCAAACTTGTCCACTGAAGCAGCTGTAAAAATGGAAATGCAATCACAGAAGGAGTTATCAGCCTCATGAATTGAGGAGTCTTGACACTACTTGACATTCATTCTCAATTACCAAGTTCAGGCTTCTTGTCTTCATTGAGCAGCACTACAGAGCACTCACATAAATGAGTGGATTCGGGGCAGCCACAGTGGTGTAAGGAGAATGCTTCCCTTCTTCAAAGGACTTGGGTCAGGCAACAAAGCACTAGGCATTAAATTATTTCTGACAGCAGCCACAGGCTTTTAGAATGTAACCCATCTCTTTCAGATGTTTATCTTTGAAGAAACCACTCACATCTTTATTACAGTCATAGTCTGTTGTAATGATAAAAATAAAAGGGACATTTAACCTGTAGCTACACACAGGAGCAGGGTTCTGGGTGGATTAATGCCTTGCCTCATACTTTACTTCTAATTTATAAGGTGAGCCCTGTGGAAAGTTTGGACTGAAAGATGACTGGGAGTGAGAGAGCTGTCAGAGGACTTGTCTCCCTCACAGTACAGATGAACATGGTAGGGAGAGCTGAGTTTTGTC
>PVKN010027105.1:0-13621 GCA_004027915.1 Capromys pilorides | reverse complement strand
CTAAGCCATCTGAAACAAAATTGAAAATGCTCTGCCGGGAAGACAGCTCAGTAGAAGCGCTTGCCTGGCAAATGCAAGGTCCTGAGTTCAATCCCTGATACTGCCAAAAAAAAAAAAAAGTCAGGAGAAAATGCTCTACCCACAAATACTCCAGAGCGAGTATCTCCTATAAGGATAGTATTTCTTGGGCCAGCCAGATAGCTCAGCAGATTAAAATGCCTTCTTAGGCAGACACATGGGCCAGGGGTTCAATCTCCCAGCTTGCCTTGCTGGCTCCACCCTTGCCCCTGGGGCATGCTGAGATGGGGATTGAAACTAGGCAGTGAGACTAGACATCAGGGCACATGCCTATCTATAATACCAGCTCTTGGGAAGCTGAAAATAGAGGATCACTATGAGTCCGATCTGCATAATGAGACCCTGTACTAAATACATAAAAAAAAAAAAAAAGGATAGTCTTCTTTCAGTCATTCTTATTAACATACCAAGAAAATTAAAAATCATTTTATATAGCTAGTTATGTGGATACATCCCTGTAGTCCTACATATCAGGAGGCTAAGTCAAAAAAGGATAAAAGCTTTAAGCCAGCCTGGCGTGGTGGCGCACATCTATAATCCTAGCACTTGGGAGACTATGAGGCAGGAGGACTGGTGAGAGTTCGAGGCCAGCCTGGGCTACAAAAGTGAGCTCAAGGCCAGCCTGAACTACATAGAGAGATCCTGTCTCCAAAATAAAAGCTTTAGGCCAGCCTAGGCAATAGGTAAGACCCCTATCTCAAAATAATAAAAAGGGCTGGACATGGAGGTGAGCACTCCTTGGGTTCAATCTCCAATATCACAAAACAGAAAATAAAAATAATTTTGTATAATCCAATAGATAAGTTACAGTCAAACATTACTGAATACACCAAAAATGTCTTTTTTTTAGGCCACGATCTCATCATCCAGGATTACATATTCTAAGATTGTGTCATAATCACTTTCAACGTCAACAGCACCCTAGATAACATTTCAGGAATTGTACTAGTTTTGTACCATATTAAATAAAACCATTAAAGACTTAAATGAGCACGGAAATTTAATATTTGTTGAAAGGGTTCCGAAGATAAATATTTTATCTCAGATATATTTACTTAGTAGACAGAAATTTAAAGTCTTCAGAATACCTTTGTGGAAAAGGAAGAGAAATAAGACATGCTATATCCTAATTTACTTGTTAAAAAAAAAAAAAAAGCACAAGAAACATGCTGATACCAAGATGCTTACCATTTGTTAAAGCGCCTGAAATCAGGGTGGTCTAACAAGTATTCCAAAAATTGCAATATAAATGCTAACTACATTCTTCTCGAGAGCTAGACTTGTTTCAGCATCTTCAACTAGCACTCAAATACTAGGCTAAAAACCTTGATCATTAGACAGCTGTCACCACAAAATGTTTTAGTCACCCTATAAAAGTTACAGTTCTTTAAGATAAGAGAGGAATTTCTGGAAAGGGGAGAGATATGGGAGAATTCATGATAAAAATGATTCTAATCTTCTAGTCTGACTAGCTAATAAAAGTATTATAAGGTCTTTTTTCTCTAGTTCAATTCTTTAAGGTAAATAAGGGAAAACCAAAGATATCAAACATTTGCACATGTAAAAGGATTCATTTGACTATAAAGAAAAAGTCACGGTCTGCAATAGGTGAAACAGGAATGTAAATTTTTAAAATATACAGAGGCCAATCTAAAATGATTTTTCTTATTATTACAATCAAAGACATTAAACAATCACATAAACACTAAACGCAATTACATTAACACAAATGTAGCACTCTATCTTTTAGATAAAGGATAGATACTCAAAAATATGAATACAGAAAAAAAAGCATGTCATCTTATTTTTTCTTTCAAAAACTAAGAATTCAAGCATCCCGTAGTACTAGACCAACCAGTAACATAGCTTCACAAAATTCAACTTAAAAAGAAAAAGACTAAGACTTTTTACCTTTTCTTTTAAGTTGAAGTTAATCTATGCTTATTCATACTCAATCGGATAAACAAGAAAAAGAATCACACTAAAAATGCTTAACCTAAATTAGGAGATAGGAATGCCCACTCCCTGCCATTCTTGAGAAAAAGCATGTGCACAGTGTAGGAAAATAAAGTTCACATTCATTACAGTTAAGATTTACTGCCTTATGCCACTCTCCCAAACAACTTTATCCCTCAAATCGCTACCATTCAACAATCAACTGATTAGGTCACCATGAAAGAAGAAAAATGTGGGCAAGAGCACTTCAGGAAAACTTAAGATATAAATTCTCTCAATAAAGATTTACTGCAGTATCTACTATGCACAAAATACCATGAGACCAGGAAATAGTCCCCCTCACCATAGAATCAAGAATTATAGAAGCCAGGCAGGATGACATATGCCTGCAATCCCAGCACTTAGAAGGCTGAAGCAGGAGGGTCACTGTGAGTTCCAGGACAGCTTGGACTACATAGGAAGACCCTGTCTCAAAATGGAGGGTGGGCAAGGAGGCACCAGCACCAGATGTGGGGGAAAGAAAGTAGGAATAGCCACCTAGAGGCCAGAGTCAGCAACAGCTGAGCTAACCCAGCTAGTCAAGCTGCACAACATCCCCATGGTGGCCACCACGGAGACTCAGTGATGACTATGATACTGTCACTCAGAATGCAGACAAGTCCAGCTGTGACCCTCAGTTTGAACCAACAGTTTCTCTTCTCGAGCAAGAAACTAAAACACTGGAGGGTCAGAGAGATGGCTCAGCAGTCTAAAGCACCTGCCTAGGAAAATTGAGGCAAGCACAGGGACTGCAGCTCCATCCCTGGCACCACATGCTGCGCCAGCCCCACTCCCAGGGCTGCCTGAGCCGGCCATAACACAAATAAATAAATGAGGTAAAAAAAAAAAAAAATTTAAAAAAATAAACGAATTGGCCGGGCATGGTGGTATATGCCTGTAATCCCAGCACTTGGGAGGCTGAGGCAGGAGGATCAGTGCGAGTTCGAGACCAGCCTGGGCTACAAAAGAGAGCTTAAGGCCAGCCTGAACTGTATAACGAGACCCTATCTCAAAAAGACTAAATAAATAAATAAATACGCTGGAGGAAGATGAGAATGGAGAGAAGTCAGGGAAGCAATGCGGCCTCTAAACTCTCCTTTTTCTTTTTTAAATTTCACCTTTTTTTTTTTTTTTTGGTTTTATTTTTAATTGTTTTGTTTCTACAAGGGACTTTATATAAAGAACTGAATTCCAATATTTGGGCCATTTTTTATTTAGTTTTTTTTTCTTAAGTTTTTATGCTGCTGAAGATAACTTCAGAAAATCCATTCCCCAGCCATGAAAATGTACTGTGCTTTCTTTTCCGTAGTGGAAACACTTACTTATAGTCATCAAAAATTGCAAATAAAAAATGCATTTGAAACCTGGACCCGGGGGGGATATATATATATATATATATATATATATATATATATATATACACACACACACACACACACACACACACACAGAGAGAGAGAGAGCGAGAGAGAGCGCGCGCGTGCGCGCGCGCACGCCTTATAAACTAGAGGATTGAAAAGTACTTTTCTGCGGCATAAGCACCTACCTGGCAAGCACAAGGTCCAGGCTTGATTTTTTTCAACTTTTTAGAGGGGTTGTTTTCATCTTATTTTGTTTGCAATATTAGGGACTGAACATAAATTCTACACCAGTGTATATCCTCAGCTCTTTGTAATTTTTATTCTGAGATAGGACTTCACTATGCTGCTCAAACAGACCTTGCATATGGGATCATCCTGCCCCTCAGGCTCCTCAGTATCTGGTATCATAGGCACGTGACACTGTGCCTAGCTAAAGCTTCTGATTTTTATAGACATGCTTGTATAACCTGAAAATTCTCAAAATGCCAGGCAACATAAACTCTGTCATTGCTGATACCAACCTCAAGAAGGCCAGCTTTTGTGGTCACCACCAACATGTCAGAACTTCCTTCATCTTCCATAGTAAGCAACTCTTCAACTGGAGAAACAGCTCGAAACTGGAAAGGTGTACTGGCTCCTCGAATTTCACCCTTATGGGTAACGTAACAGAACTGGTAAAATTCTCCATCATCATTTGGAAGGTAATATCCTGAGAGACAGTTAACAAAAATTATTAAACTTTCTACCATAAAATTAATGCTATTTAAATTTAAGAATATTTGTCACCTCTTATTCTCACACTATTCTCAGCACTTATCTGTATTCATTTTTTTCCTCCTTTCACAAATGTATCTGTGGAACTAGTATCTACCATCCTCCTCAAACATACTCAAAATTCTCATCTCTGCAGTCTCAATTTATAAAATAGACTTTCCCCCTATATTTTCACTAAAGCAAAACCAACTTAAGTAGGGGAGTTACGTATGTACTTCATGAGGGAAAAAGACTAGAGGAGGAGCAAGGGAAGACCGAGAATAAAAATTGAAGGAGGTCAGGAGTGAGGATGGCAACAAGCCATTGAAAGAAATTTTCCCTCCTATTTAATTTAGATGTAAAAAGGAAACATTAACTAAGACTACGCTATACATGAGAAAGAGGATATGATTCACTGGTATATTACACCAAAACCAAACTCTAGAACCAGACAGATGAACCAGATGAACCACAAGATCTACTGAGGATTTCCAGCTCTACCACTATTCACTTAACTTCCTTGAGCACAGGTACTCTTCTTAAGAAAAAAATGATACAGAGTCATCTACCTCAGAGTTCCTACATATCTACAGATAATGCATTTATACTGTTCAGACACTATCTGACAAAAAAGACATTCAGTATTACTTCCTTTCTTTTGTCAACTGTTATGCTCAAAATAATGTAAATATCCTGTACTCTCCTATACTGAGAAAGGCATGGTACTTCTTTGGCACTCTTTCCAAAAGATCATACGACCTAATTTAATCTTATGAAAACCTTACTTTGAAATTGTGGCAGTTATTAAATTTGCTAAAATATCTTGTTAAAACACAGATTATCATGGGGCTGCGGAGATAGCTCCATGGCACAAGTGCCTGCCTAGCAAGTGCGAGGTCGTGAGTTTGAACCCCGATCCCGCCCAAAAAAAAAAAAACACAGATTTTCAAAGCACATATTAACACAAATATATTCATGTAAACATTTTAATAATTATTAATATAAAATCAGGTTTTGGCAATTCTATACATTTTACTTCATATACATTAAAATATTCTGACAGAGCTGGCAAGATTAGCTCAGCGGTGTACAGTGCCTGCTTAGGCAAGCTTAGGCAACTACAGGGACTGCAGTTCAATCCCCAGCACCATATGCTGTGCTACCCCCACTCGCAGGGCAGGCTGGGCCGGCCATAATATAAATAAATAAATGTTTAAAAGACAGCCATTATTAAAATAAAATATTCTGACATATTGTCCATAAACTTCACCAGAACAAAAAAAATTCATGACATATACAAGGTAAGAATTTGCTTTAATGCAAACCACAGTTAGTACAATTATAATATAAAAATCACTCAGCAAAAACTGTGCCCATTTCTAATTTTTTTCTTTAAAAAAAATACAGTGGCTTGGCAAGATAGCTCAGCAATCCATTTTTTAATTTTTTTAAACTTTATTTATTTATTTATAGCCAGCTCAGCCTGCCCCAGGGGTAGGGCCGGCACAGTATGTGGTGCTGTGGATCAAACCACAGTCCCCGAGGTTGCCTAAGCAGATGCTTTAGACCGTTGAGCTATCTCACCAGCCCAAGCTCAACAGTCTACAGTGCCTGCTTAGGCAAGCTTAGGCAAGCACAGGGACCACAGTTCAATCTCCAGCACCACATGCCACACCAGCCTTATCCCCATGGTGGGCTGAGCCATCCACAAAAAAAAAGAAAAAAAATTTATGGTGGGGCTGGGAATATAGACAGCTAGGGCCCAGGAATACAGGAATATAGCTCAATGGCAACAGTACCTGCCTGGCAAGCACAAGGTCTTGAGTTTGATTCCTGATACCAAAAAATTAAATTACAGTAAAAGACACATAACATTATGCTATTGGAAAATAAATAAATAATATGCTATTTGAATCGTTTTTAAAATATACGTTCATGATGTGCAACCACTGCCACTATCTAGCACCAGAAATCTTTTCATCTTTCAAAACTGAAATGCAGCATTCACTAAATAATAACTGTATTCTTATCTTCCCCTAGGATTTGGCAATTGTCACTCTACTTTCTATCTCTATGAACTTATCTGTTCAAGACCTGCCTGGAATCGGATAATATTTGTTATTTTACGACTGGCTGATTTGACTATATTCTGTCCTCAAGATTCATCCATGTGGTGCTTTATTTGTCTCACAGTGTGTAAAGGTTTCAATTCATAATCAAGTAGCTCCATGGCAGGATGACATGACAGACAACCATTGAAGAAGAGAAACAGTTCATGGCAGACAGATGGTAACAAAGCAAGCTAGGGAAAAGACAAGCCTCGTTCTGACCCTTATACTGTAGCCAGACTATGGGATTAGGATGGTGCCAAACTAATCAGTGAACTGATTTAGTAATCACTCACCCTTAAGCCTAGCACTGCACCATGAATCAATCACACATTAGATGCAGCCACCTCTGAAAAAACCTCATTTAGGACTGCAAGAAGCTTTTTTTTTTTTTGGTGGGGGGGGGGGGATGGTATCTAGACATAAGCCTTAACTGTGACCATGATGTCCTCCTATCTAACTACAACTTATTAACCAATGATAAACCTTAACTTTTCCCATGACTCCATGATATTAGTGATACTAGGGCTTTCTCACTAGAAAACAGTAATCACCGAATGTAAAGATCTAGAAAGAAGCCCACTCTTCACTCTTAAATGAAAGTTAAGAAAGCAAGCCAAAACACTACTGTGTTAAATATCATTAAAATATCATATAGCCTATGCTTGATCCTTACATTCTTATTTTTACTCAACACAGACACTAGTTAATTTAACTTCGGAACACAATACATACTTCAGTGATAAATTATAATGGGTTACACATGCTAACATCAGTAAGACATCTAACATTGTGAAGTCCTTACCCTGAAATGCTAGTACACAGTTGACTGTTGACCCTTCTACATAATGCTCAGGCATAGGCGACCATAAAAAGGTATAATAATCACGAGCAGTGCTCCATCCAACCTAAACAACAACCAAAAAAAAAAAAAAAAAAAAAACGATTATAGGTAAGCAGTTTAGTATCAGCCAGACATCTTAAAGCACATTTTTTACTATCTCCTAAAGTAGAATGTGTGGGCCAGCGAGATGGTTCAGCGGTCTAAAGCGTCTGCCTAGGAAAGTTCAGGCAACTGCAGGGACTGCAGTTCGATCTCCGGCACCACATGCTGTGCCAGCCCCACCACCAGGGCAGGCTGAGCCAGTCATAAAATAAATAAACAAACAAACAAACAAATAAACTAAAAAAAAAAAATAAATAAAGAACGTGTGTTTAATATGTGCACAAGTCATGAGTATTCTAACAAGTATGTCCAATTACAATTTTTATTAAGTCATAATCTAATGCTATAAAAACCTACATAGGGCTTGGGAGACAGCTCAGGGGCACAAGTGCCTGCCTGGCAAGTGCAAGGTCCTGAGTTTGATCCTTGGTCCCGCAAAAAAAAAAAAAAAAAAAAAACCTACATAAACTGAACAACAGTTTCTACTCTGTAGCATCCAATTTTTCAGGGATAATCTATATATGCATATGAAGAAACTAAAACCTATTTTGCTCAAAGATTGATATCATTAGTAAAGTGGATTTTAAAATTATTCATCTCAAATTTATTTTACACTACCTAGCAGTGTAGTGCTTCTTTAAACTCGCTAACCTGACTAATTTCTAATCTTTGACAAGTCATGCCTACAGACAATTTGTAAATTTTATAAAAAACATACACTGATCTATATTGTCCATATAGATTTTTTTATTTACTTTATTTATGTAGTTATGTTATGGCCAGCTTAGCCTGCCCTAGGGGTAGGGCTGGCACAGCATGTGGTGCCAGGGATCGAACCGCAGGGACTGCGGTTGCCTAAGTTTGCCTAAGCAGGTGCTTTAGACCGCTGAGCTATCTTGCCAACCTGTCCATACAGATTGTATTGTGTCAAATACTAAATATTAGAAGTATTTAAAAACAACTACCAGGGCTGGTGAGATGGTTCAGTGGTCTAAAGTGCCTGCTTAGGAAAGCTTAGGCAACTGCAGGGACCGTGGTTCAATCCCCAGCACCACATGCTGCGCCAGCCCCAGCCCCACCCCCAGGGCAGGCAGAGCCAGCCATAATGAAAAAAAAGAAAAGCAACCTAAAAACAACTACCAGATTGTAATTTGCTAATAAAATATTACCCAAAGAAGTTAAGTAACAGCCACAGGATTAGATTAGACAAGTTCTTATTCTGACATTAGGATTATCCAAAAAAGAATATTGAACATTAAGTATGCCATTTCTCTCTCAGAGCTAATACATAAAACTGTTGTTAACCTTAATTATGAGTGATATTTAATTCAAGAAAACTAGGCATGGCAGTAACAGATACAGTTTACGAAATGCTCGTTTTGGCATATTGCTGTTATATTCATCTTACAACGTAGAAAATAAGTAAATGAAAGTCAACTAAGCTCTTAACCATCAAAATTCCTCTCTTGGCTCAGTAGAAAAACATTCTGCTGTGTAGGTTTCCATCTTGGATGAGAGGGGACTAAGCGAACTATCACGCTTTGGTTTGCTAGGTAATATGGAGAACAAAGGACTGCTCCATGCAGCTGTTTGCAGCACATGAGAAACCGCAATACCACAGACACACACCAGAGGGAGGGAGTACAAACTCCTGAAAAAGAAATCTAGCAAATCTCTGAAATCACAGGGGAAAAAACAAAGATGGCATCTTCCAATAAAAGGTTTAAGGATCTTTGAAGCTCTAGAATCTCTAGCGAATTTGGTAAAAGGTTTTTCATGTAAATGAGGTCTGGAAAAGCTGAACATAGTAGATATTTTATAAAATGCACAAAATAGCAAACAAGGAGGAAATGGATAAACAGAAAATCCAAAGGAACAAAACAAATCTTGACACATTAACCCTGAAGAAACAGTATTAAATTATCTGACCAAAAAACTCAAAATAATCATCTTTTAAAATCTCAGTGGGCCGGGCATGGTGGCGCACGCCTATAATCCCAGCACTTGGGAGGCTGAGGCAGGAGGATCAGTGTGAGTTCAAGACCAGCCTAGACTACAAAAGTGAGCTCAAGCCCACCCTGAACTATATAGTGAGACTCTGTCTCAAAAAGACCAAAAAAAAAAAAAAAAAAAAAAGCTCAGTGAAGGGCTGGGGAGACACCTCAGTGGTTTAAGTGCTTGCCAAGCAAGTGCAAGGATCCCCAGTACTGCATGCCAAGGCGGCCTCAGAACCCAGGCACACAGTGCTGGCCACTGAAACCGGGTATAGTGGCACACACCTGTAATCCCAGTGCTGGGAAGCTGAGACAAGAGGATCACTAGGAATTTAAGCTGCATAGTGAGCCTCTATATGTCAATTAATAATTTTCAAAGACTATAATCTCAATGCACAATTAATCGCAGGTAATCAACTAAAGAAAAACCATAAAAATGTAAACAAGATCAAAAGAGATAAAAACTAAAAACAACTGCATGTAAGTTATAGAGTTGAAATATACAATAACTGAGTTAAACAATTCACAAGAGGATTTCAATAGTTAAACTTAAGTCATTTGAAATCACTTACTACAATCAAAATAAAATGAAAAGTAAAGCTTCAATTTATAGAAAACCATTAAGCAGATAACATTTATGAAAAGAAACCAAAATAAACAGAAAGGTGGGCCGGCCAAATAGCTTAGGGGATTAAAGCGCTTGAGTAGGCCAGAGGTTCAATACCTGGCCTGCTGTGCCAGTCCCACCCCTGGGGCACACTAAAATGGCAATTGAGACTGGGCATGGTGGTGAGCACCTGTAATCTCAGCTTTTGGGAGGCTGTAAACAGGTGGATCACTATAAATCCAATCTAGTAATGAGACCCTGTACGCCCTGTAGACCCTTCTTTAAAATACAAAAGGTGAGAGAGAGAGAGAGAGAGAGAGAGAGAGAAACAGGAGTTTATTTGCAGAAATAATAACTAAAGGTTGGCCAGACAGCTCAGTAGGACTAAAGCACCTGCTTAGGCAGGTTCAGGGTGTGCCACACCAGCTCTGCCCCCACTGCATGGTGACACCAGCCTGTAATCCTAAGTGTTTGGGATGCTGAAAACAGAAGGATCACTAGGAGTCCAATCTATGCACTGAGACCCTGTAGACTGTACTACATACATTTAAAAAAAGAGAGAAATAACTCACATAGGAGCTTCTATAAGATTACCTGCAGATTTCTTAGCTGAAATATCACTATCCAAAAGGGACTATACTATAATGATGGTGTATAGATCTAGTACAGAACTTAATAAATGAAAGTTATAAGAAAAGGAGGGGAGGAAGAAAGCAGAAAAAGACAAGGAAGGGAAGGAGAAGAGAAACAAAATGACAAGAGAATCAAGGCACGTCACTGGCAAGATAGCTCAGTAGACTGAGTGCCTGCTTAGGCAAGCTCAGGAGCCAGGTTCAATCCCTAGCACCACATGCCATGCCAGCTCCACTCCCAGATGTGCTCAGCAGGTGACCTAGTCCATGCATGGTGGCATTAGCCTGTAATCCCCACACTGGGGAAGCTAAAAACAGGAGCACCATGAGTTCAAACTACATAGTGAGACCCTACACAAAATACAAAATACAAAAAAAAAAATCAAGCATGTCACTATTACACTATTATAAAATAGCAAAATACAAACACCAGAAGTGGAAAGCAAGTACAAAATAACTAAAAAGTTAGACTAAAAACAACAAAAGTGGCCATCGTAAGTCTTCTATTGGTAATGGCTTTAAATGTTAAAAATGTGGGGCTGGCAAGATAGCTCAGTGGTCTAAAGTGCCTGCTTAGGCAATCACAAGGACTGCGGTTCAATCCCCGGCACCACATGCTGCGCCAGCCCCACCCCCAGGACAGGCTGAGCCAGCTTAAATAAATAAATAAATAAGTATTAAGCAGCCAGGCGTGGTGGCACATGCCTGTAATCCCAGCATTTCTGAGGCTGAGGCAGGAGGATCAGTGCGAGTTTGAGACCAGCCTGGGCTACAAAACAGAGCTTAAGGCCAGCCTGAACGGCACAGCAGGACCCTGTCTCAAAAAGACAAAAAAAAAAAAAAAAAATGTATTAAGCTTTATCAAAAGATGGAGTAGCTGAATCAATTTGTTAAAAAAAAAAAATCGAACTATATTCCAGCTTTAAGAGACTTCTCTAGACAAAACCTGAAAATAAAAGTAAAACATACAGTAAGTGGCAACCAAAAGAGCGAGACAGTCATACATTTCAGACAAATATGAGGTATGTTTAAAAAAAAAAAAGAGACCTTAGTGTTTTTGTTTTTTAATTTACTACAGTAAAAAACTCAATGCCTGCCATGTTCCCTTCAAAATATCCCTACTTTCGAGCACACTATTCCATTGGTCTCGCTACTTTCTAAAGCAGTTTTGGACACTGTCTTTCATGATTGTTTAATTGTACTGTCATGGCTGCCTCAATGTGTTAAACCAATTCAAACATTTAAATTTCATGATAATTTGGACTTTGAGGTGATGCCAGATTCTGTGAATAAGGCAGGAGGACAAATAGTTGCATTTATAAACCTGCCTTTCTGATGGATGGCACTTGGCAGGAGCATTCACCGAAAATAAAATAAAATATAAAATATAAAATAAAATAAAAGATAGGAGTAAGTGTGTTTGAAACAAAGGCTTTTTTTTTTTTGGTCTTTTTGAGACAAGGTCTCACTATGCACTTTAGACTGACCTTGAGCTCACTTCTGTAACCCAGGCTGGTCTCGAACTCACACCAGTCCTCCTGTCTCAGCCTTCCAAGTGCTTGGATTACAGGCATGTGCCACCATGCCCGGCTCTAAATGTTTTATCTATTTAAATTTTCTGCATTTACTTTTTTTTTCTTTGTGATACTGGGGATTGAACTCAGGGCCCTGCGCTTGCCAAGCAAGCACTTATTCCACTCAGCTATCTCCCTGGTCCCCACAAAGGCAATATTTTAAGGAGGATTAATGACAGTGTACCTTCTACAGAAATAATTTATTTAAATGTTTACCACAGGGCCGGTGAGATGGTTCAGTGGTCTAAAGCACCTGCTTAGGAAAGCTCAGGTAACTGCAGGGACTGCAGTTCGATCCCCGGCACCATATGCTGCGCCAGCCCCACCACCAGGGCAGGCTGAGCCAGCCATAAAATAAATAAACAAACAAATGAGCAAGCAAAAAAAAATTTAAAAAATAAAATAAAAATAATAAATGTTTACCACATATTGAATACACTTCATACTTTAACTCAAAAACTGTCACAAGAGTCAGTAAGAATGACGTTATATAATGACGAAAGAGTCAATTCAGCAGGAAGATATACCAATTGTAAGTATATACACCTAACAGACCACCTAAATTTATGAAGCAAACACTGACAGAATTGAAAGTAAACAGAAACAAAAACAAAAAGATTTTAATACTTCTATTTTTATAATGATGAAAAATCTACAAGGACTTCAATCTTATAAATTATACCTAACAAACATATAGAACACTATCAAATAACAATGAAAAGCATATTCTTTTCAAGCACATGAGAAACACTTACTAGGTTAGACCACATCAGGCCACAAAACAAGCCATGAAACGGGTTGGGCTGCAGCTTAGTGGTACACAGCTTTCCTTACATGCACAAGGTCCTGGGTACAATCTCCAGTATTAAGGGGGGAAAAAACTGGAAAATTCACAAATATATGGAAAACCAAACAGCATATTTCCAAACCACCACAACAGATGATGTAAGAACTCACAAGAAAAATTTTAAAATTTCAGAAATTATAAAGCCAGCCAAAGAGCTCAGCGGATTAAAGCACCTACAAGAAGACTTGGGCTGGGGGTTCGGATCCCAAGGCCTGCCATGCCAGCCCCACCCCTGGAGGCACACTGAGATGGCAATTGAGACTGGGCACAGTGCCGAGCACATGTAATCCCAGCTCTTGGGAGGCTGTAAACAAGTGGATCACTACAAGTCCAATCTAGTAGTGAGACTCTGAACACCCTTGTAGACCCTCTCCTCCCCCCGCAAAAAAAAGTTTAAAAAAAAAAATCAGAAAATACGAAGAACAAAGAAAATAATACAACATGCAGCTGAGCATGATGGTCCATACGTGTACACTTAATCCTAGCACTCTGGGAGTCTTTTTTTTTTTTTTTTTTTTTTTTTTTGATGTGCAGGATGTAGAGGGTCTCACTTCGTAGATTGGACTAGTAGTGATTCTTCTGTTTTGAGCCTCCCAAGTGCTGTGATTACAGGTACACACCACCATGCCCAGTCTCAAAGGCTGCCTCAGCACAACCAGAGAAGGGACAGGGCCAGCAAGTACTTTAGTCCACTGAGCTATCTGGCTGGCCCCACACTCTGGGAGT
>PVKN010027104.1:0-13623 GCA_004027915.1 Capromys pilorides | reverse complement strand
TTTCTTTTAGCTTTATAAAGAATATATATATATATATATATATATATATATATATAGTCTCACCCACTGCTGGGAAAAATGCCTGACACCCAGAAATCAGAAAATAAATGTTCATTTGGCTCACAGTTTGTGGAGATTTCAGTCCATACTCAGCTGACTCCAAGGCAGAGTGGCACATGGCAGAGTGCAGCAGTTCATGGAGGTGGAACAGAGTAAAAAGAACTGGCAGCAGCTCAGGCAGCTGGTTGTCCTCTTTCCTCTACTTACATTGTCATGTAAATTACCTGCCCTAGGGCAGGTGAGCACCCACACCCACAATAATCAAGCACAAAGTCCAGAAGCTATCCCATGACTGCATGAGGCTTCTGGGAGACAACATATAAACCATAACATGTATGTATACTCATATATATATGCTATTTTAGTGTGGTTTTATTTTCCAGCAACTTCAGAACTTCAGTGTCTGGCAATCACTAAGGATGATTTCTTTAACAGATTTTATTTTCAGTTGATAGGGCATAGCTGAATCTTGCATATTTCATACTTTTTGGCAGAAGTGACAATTTTGAAATCAAAATGAATTGAGATCAAAGATATCACCTGTAGTGATGATTGAAGTAAACATCTGGACTGATGCTATATAGAGTCTGTGTCTTTGTCACAGATAACCAGCCACTGAGGTCTGTTCGTTACACTCAGTGGCCACTACCTGTTGGAAAGAGTCTTCCTTACAGGGCGTGAGTCACTAAGCCCCTTCCCCTTTGCTGAGAGGCTCTGCATGCGCCAAGCACATCTCCAACCCACAGTCGGTTCACCTCTCTGTGTCAATCGTCTGTCTTGTGCAGCATCTCAAGGTCAGCCAGGAGCAGAAGAGGGATTTCCCTGGGCAGCATCAATCAATGCATACCTTTGGCCATCTAACCCTCAGGACTGTATCAGAGCATTCCAAAAACTTCCCACATACTTCTCAGTTTGTTAATTTTCCTTCCAAGTTTATAAAGAATTTCTAAATTTATAAGGGAAATTATTGACTAGCTTCATCTTCCAGTCAACTCGTTCATCTCCATGGTGACAAATGCAGGTATCACTGCTGCGTGTTCCACCATGCATTGAAGAGGACTTTCTGGCATGAGTAAGTTCTGCAGTAGAGCAAGTAAGACAGCAGTACAACCCCTGCGAAGACTAAAGCCAGTACCCTCAAACCTGCCAGCAAAGAACAAAGTGACAATTTCCTGAGCGTAAAACTTTAGGGATCACCAGAGGAAGTTCCCCAAACTATTTTTTCTACTGCCAGTGACTGATAAAGTTATCTGATTCCAGCTCTGTCCTGGTTCTGAAGATATTGCTGTTTTTGGTTTGTTTGTTTGTTTGTTTGTTTGTTTGTTTGTTTTTGCTGGTGGTACCAGGGGTCAAACTCAGGACCTTGCACTTGCCAGGAAAGCACTTATTCCACTCAGTTATCTCCCTGGTCCAGGTTTTCAAAGCTGCCTTGGACCTGAAGAGAAAGATGAAAATGTTTGTTTGTTTGTTTGTTTTTGTATTTTAGGGAAGGGTCTACAGGGTGTTGAAAGTCTCCTTACTAGACCAGACTCCTAGTGATCTGCCTGTTTACAGCCTCCCGAGAGCTGGGAGTCCAGGCATGCGCCACCACGCCCAGTCTCAACTTTGGGGACTGAACCTCCAGCCCCTGCACCTGCTTGTAGACGCTTTAATTCGCTGAGCTAAAGATGAGAATTTAAGGTAAGTGAAACTCTGCAAAGCTCATCATGCTTATAAAATTTGTCTCTTAAATAAGACCTCCTCGAAATTGTATGTACTTTTCATTAATTTTTGGTATTTTGGAAAATCTTAATTTTAATACATCTTCACCATATTTCTCTCTGCCGTTATACAAGAGCAGATTTTTCAGCAATCTTTAATTACATAAATCTGAATGTGCTAATTTCTCACACTAGGAGGCTCAAACATTTAAATAGGTATGAGTTTTAGTGTTTATTAAACTCCAGCTAAATAGGGATGTTTCACATTTCTTATATTTCTGTGCAGTTGAATTCCCCTTGCATGAACTAAAGCAAGGAAAGCTTTTCACAGATATTTCACTATGTTATTTCTTATTTGAAAGTTGTTTTGTTTCTTTTAAATCCATATTTTATAGAATTTACTTTGGGACATACTGAGAAATATGGACATTGGTTATTCTCAGCCAGACCCTTGGGTTAGCAGGGTCACTGAATAAGCAAAAATTCTGTCCAAAGATTCTGCCAGTAGGTCATGAATCTCCTCTATCTCAAATGTAGATGTATCCTGGCCTGACACATGAGGATGGGCTTATGCAGTTGCCTTATTTGTTTTTGGTCTTTTTTAAATTTTACTGTATTTTTTAGTTAAATTGTTTTCTAGGAGTTTATTTTTTTGTTTTTGGTGCCAAATACTGAACTCAGAGCTTCCATCTTGTTAAGCAAGCATTCTACGGCTAACCCAAATCCCCAGCCCTGAGGATGGGCTTGTGCACATGAAAGTCTGATCTCCTGTTCAGCTTGCCTCCATAGTTTTATCGGTTTAGTGGGCCATTAAATGTCAAATCACGCAGTAATAGGTAAGATTTCTATTATCACTCTTACTAATTGGAAAGATGATTAAGCCACTAAAAGTCATTAACATTTTCATAAATTCAAAAGCTTTTTGTAGTCATCTTAAATCTCATAAAGAAGATGTGGCAATGAACATGGAAAGGGCTGCTATATTGTTGAGGCATAATTACTGCCAGTTAATTATCTATACTGTGATTTAGGCTAATATTTACAGAACACCTACTATGCAATGAGCAGCGTGCCAACAGAGCTGGTTATGAGATTTGAGGGGTGTAATTTTTGAAATGACATTCATTATTTGCTAAAAATTATGAAGAAATTCTTGCCAGCAACACTCAAGCTTCCAGCCTTATGGGAGGAGGGGCAACCAGAGCAGGAGGTGTCATGCAGGGCCCTGGACTGCATGTCCTCATAGGCTGTGCCTGCAATGGAAGGCACGCTCGCAGGTGGCAACACATCCAGTGGGGTGACCCTTGTGACTCTTTCATGAGGCCCTTCAGCCTGAAGAATAATTTCCAGGTAATACAGCTCTTAACTGGCAATGTTGAAATGGAAACATATCAAGCTATTGCTTCTGACTAGACTCCTCCATGCTACCAATCCCAACTGTGAATAAATTTTACTTAAGACATCAGAGTGACGTCTGAAAAACAAATTGGGGATAAAGGGAATAATGATTTGCTAAAATAAAACATTTTATAAAACATCCTGTGATAGAAAAACATGGGACATGGTGATAAAATAATGATTAAGGAGTGTCTAACGAATAAGGCAAACACTGGACGAAATGCCTCAGCAATCTATACTGCCATTCACTTCACAGAATGCCAATATGATCAAACCTTTATTATTGTTCACTTCAATTTATAAATGAGTCAACCAAGGTGGATAAAGAATGTGTTTCACATAGCTGGTAAGATAGCTCAGTGGATTACAGTGCCTGTTTAGGCCAAATTAGTTAAGCATGGGGACCACGGTCCAATCCCCAGAACCATATAACACCAGGATGGGCTGAGCCGACCACAAAAAAAATAAATAAATAAAATAAGATAAAAGTAAATTGTGACACATACTTGTATTCCCAGCACTGGGAAGGCTGATAAACACAGCTAGATCCCAGCTGTGTAGGGAGACCCTGTACCAAATACATAACATAAAAAAAAGATAAAAGGGAAAGTGTGCCATGCCTAGAATCCTACAGCTGGACGTTGCAGTATGAATGGCCTAATTTGAAGGTCATACTACTCACCCCCTCTCCCTGGCAGGTCTGTAGGCTTGATTTCCACTTGTGGCTGTGCAGGGACTCAGATTAGAAACGCCAGGCACCACAGTTTGCTTTAGTTTTCTCATTTCCCATTAAATAATTCTTTGCTTCTCAAACGGCCATTACCTGTATGACAGCAGGAAGATAAACCAAACAATATCCTACTTTTATTAAACTGAGTGTGTGTGTTTGTATGTATGTTTGTCTCTCTGTATAATTTTCAGTTATTACCTATGGCAATCTACAGGCATTGAGTGATAGTTAGATACATGTATGAAACATGTCATGGTCAAACCAGAGGACTTAAAAATTCTATTGCTTTAAACTTTTTCAAAATTTTGATGAATATGTAATAACTATACACATTTAAGAGTCCAGTGTGATATTTTAGCATGAATGCTTGAGAAATCATGATCCAATCATAGTACTTAAGGTACATATTTCAACGGTAATCCCAGTTGAAATGAAAATGTATTTCATAGCCAAGGTCTTACACACTAGTTTCATGTTTGATGCTTTGCTTTGTCTCATCTGTGGAGATTTTCATCTGACAACTGTTTTTCCTGTGTATTCATTGGGATATTAAAAGATATTACTCATGAAAAGTCTTCCAGCACATCTTTTTCAGACTGTTTTGAAGTTAAAGTGCATATAACCAGACTTCTAATTCCGTTGAAATTTGTGACCTCATTGTGATTCAAGGAAGACTCTAGAATCAGCATTCAACCCTCAGGTTTTTGACCCCTAAGAAGAGTATTTTTAACATTTTTCGCTGCGTTCTTATGCTCTTGTTCTCTTAATTGTGCTGGCAATGCTCAGCTTGCTTCTCACATAGCAGCACATAGCAGTCCCTAAACTGCTGTTTTCAGTCTCCCAAGCATTGAAACTACAGGTGTGTGCCAGCATGCCCAGTCTCAGTCACAGCCTTAGAGCGCCCCGGGAGCAGGGTCAGCACTGCACACCAGGGATGGAACCTTGGTCCCTGCGCCTGCTCCTCAGCCTGCCACGCCCGCCCTGCTCCAGGGCATGCTGCTGAGATGACAAATGAAAATGGGCATGGTGGCACAAGCGTGTGATCTCAGCACTTGGGATGCTGAAAAACAGGAAAGATCCCTGAGTCCCATCTGTGTAAAAGAAAGCAAACAAACAAACAAAAATGATCTTAGTGTCACACCTTTTAATTTTTGATACCCTAAGGCCTCATTTTGAGAAACATTTGTTTCCTCTGTAAACTAATTCTGAGAATGCTTATTTTGCATGCAAAGTGTTATTCGATATGTAATTATCTATAACTGAAAAGAATAGTAGAGACTGTCAGTGATCTACTTAGATGTCTTCTGGGCATATTTTATATTCTCCGTTTTATTATAGGTAACCATATTACCAAATTGCCTAAGGCCACATGAAAATGACTTCTTCAGCAGTGATTTTCTAGCTGTTCTTCCACTGTTCATCAGCTTCCCTAAAGTCTTTCTGCTTACCTATCACCTAATCCAGTTCCTGAGCTGTATGTTAAGATGGTTTTGTTTGTTTTGTTTTGAGAAGTATAATGGAACCTCAGGTTTGAACTTAATTTGTTTCAAGATTTGGGGGAAGTGGCCGTGTTGGGGTGGGGACAATGGCTGTGAGTGTATTTGTCCCCTATGTCAGAGTTTGTAAAAGGAAGTCAAATATTGCCCTCTGCTTTTCTTTGTGATCTGAGCTGCTTGTAAACCAAGGTATTACTGTACAATATTCCACTTCTAGGTATTTACCCTTTGTTCAGAAAGTTATTAGCCATTGTGGAAGTAAAACTAGTAAAACTCCATTTTCCTCTCTAGTTTTTGTTTCTTGGCAAAAAGTACTAATGAGAAAATAATGTGAAGCCATGAGAAAAAGGGGAGAAAAGCTTGAGGAAATGTAAAAGATCTCAGAAAAATGCAACTTTGTCTTCATTATATCATCAGATAGGAAACCAAGCACCACAAGTTGTGGTTTGCGCTTCCTCCACAGCCACCTCTTTACAGGAAATGTGAAAGATCCACATTTGCATGCCAGGTTCAGTCCCAGAAACCAAGCTGCACTGTGCTGAGATGGAACAGAGCTTTGCACCCAGCGTCCTCGGCGCTCACCACCTAGCCCATGTGACCAGCAGAAATCTCGAGGCCCATTTCCAGCAGAGATGATGACCTGCTTGACAGCCAGAAGTGCAGACTAGAAAAATAATCAACACACGACTCCTCACAGCATCCTTACCTTTCATGTATTTCAATGTCTTTGTGTAGAAAAGCTGATTTCAGATAATGGGTAAAATAATGTCTGTTCCTGGTTTTCTGACATGTGGGTCAAAGGCATCTTCAGTGTGAAAGGAAGCACAGAGCAGGTCCTCCTCCCACCTTTAGAAGGCTGGTCAGAGAGGCACTGAACCCAGACCCTGGCAATACCCACATGGCCATTTTTCAGCCACAGGCTGCTGACAACATGACTTGTTCCTAGACAACAGCTTCGATGATGATATGACTACGTACAGACAAAGATGTACTATATAATCAACCAGAAATAATGTCACCACTTATATTTCCTGACATCTCATCTTTTTTAAAAAAACATACTTGTATAAATGCATGTAGATTTTATTGGTCAACACGCAGGTAAACAAACAAACAAAAAAAAGACGATGCTAATAAATACTTTTTGAAAAAGAGCTTCCTGCTCCTAGCTTCTCTTCTATACCACCAAAAATAGTGACAGGTATTTGAGGTGAATATCTCAGGGCTTTCCCTTGAGGTAAAGAAAACAAGAAAAGTTCCAGTGCAAAGAAACGTAAGTTTTTAAATGTTTAAGAAAGCAAACAGTTATTACTCCCAGCTCTGATGCTGATGTCACAGTTGAATAATTATGAAAATAATACAAAAATATCTTAGAAATATATTTAATAAGTTTCAGTTGCTTTTGGCTCTTTTAATCTTGATATTTGAATACTATTACCAAGGAGATTGGATTTTATGTTATGAGCCACAAGAAACAGATTTTTGTCCACCTGCTTATTCTGTTTTTAATCGTTGTTTGTTTTGTTTGCCTTGGCAAAACCTACTGAGAGAATATATTAGGTTTCCATTTAGCCCATAATATGAAATTTTATTTTATCAGCACCTGTAAGACACTAATAATGAGAAAATTGAATAATATTGGCATGACAAAGTGAAAACTATTAGTAAGGAGAATGAGTTAACCATAGCCATTTAGTGGGCGTGTATTGAAAAGAACTGTAGTATGTTAAGAACTGACAAAATTACATTGCAAAGTCATTCAATTACTATATGGATTTTTAGCAAGAAATTATTATAAATAATCTGACTTGTTTTTAAAATCATGCATCCCAGCCAAAATAAAGGATTAGACTATAGGGGGCAGATGGGTTATTTAATTTATTTCTCAATTATACATGACACATTGGGCACAGAAATCTGCTAGCCATCGATTTTTTCATGGTCCACTTTCCAGCTGTGTTTATTGTCATAATAAATAAATATATTATCTCATTAAGGATGCATTGATAATTTTTTTTTCCTGAAAACCACACTCACATATGGTGCCTGTGTTCTAAAGAGTATAGTAAAGAAAAGAAAAACATCCAGAGAATGGAACAGAAGCCAGAGAAAGGGCCTATCCGGGCAGAGGCCCTGGCACTGTGGTCATAGCAGAGCACGGTCTACTGGTCTACCTTTCAGTTATGCTGCATTGGTGACAGATAGCGCTTTACTCATCTGGCATGGTAGGAAATCTCTGTGTATTTCCTTGTTAATTAGTTGTGCATTTGAGGAATGATTGGATGACAAAGTTTATTCTACTCCATTTTAGGCACTTTCTTCAACTAGGAATTTGAGAAAGACTTGGAGAAATATCAAAACCAACTTCTGGTGTTGTATTTAAAGTTCTAAAAGCAGCACACATTTGCATTGGGAGTAGAGTGATCCTTTACTCTGAAGAGAACAGCATTGATCTTTGTATTCTTACACTTTCCACGTGCTATAGTTGGGGGTGGCTGAAGGAGATATTTGCTGAAGACTGGGTCTAATCATCAAGAAGCATCTGCAGTTTGCTACCTTCTCTCTTCACCTTGAATCAGGAATTCATCTGGCCTTTGAGTTTCCAACACTGATGAAAAATTATGGACATGAGTATGAACTACTTTGGCCTTTTTGAACTCATAATTCAGATGTTCATCCATTAGGGTCACAACTGTTCTTGCTTTCTAATGTACCTGTACTTATTGCAGTAGGTGTTGATCATTACCTATTTTGTTCAATGACTATAGCCATAAAATGCCCATGCAAACCACATTTCAGGAATTTCATAAGTAGATTTCAGATTCACATATATCAACCACAGAATCTGAGCTTTGAGCCTTTTAGGTTAATGCCTCTGATTCTTAGTTTATTGGAGTTGAGCATCCGTTTTCTCATCTGAAATGTATGAATAATAAGAGCCCTTATGACTTCGGGCTCTGAACTTAAATGAAGCTGCATCTCTGAAGTCCTAGGCAAAGAAAGTGCTTAAAGCAGCGTAGGTGGCCAAAATTATTGTTTTAGATTAAATGTGCATGACTATATTATCAAGTATTAATTTATATATTATTATGGTATTTGATAAGCACAAGAAGCCTCAAGCAGTTTTCAAAGAGAAAATATTTGGAAGCATTATGTACAGTTTCTTTAGCACTGAACTTGGCACACTGGGGTGGAAATATTCCCTTTTTTTTCCTTTTGTATTTTAGGGAAGGGTCTACAGGGTGTTCGGGGTCTCACTACTAGATTGGACTCATATTGATCCTCCTGTTTACAGCCTCCCAAGAGCTGGGATTGCAAGCGCATGCCGCCATGCCCAGTTTCAATTGCCTTCTCAGTGCTCCCCAGGTGCAGGGCCAGTACAGCAGGACCAGGAATGGAATCCTTGGCCCCTGTGCTGGCTTGCAGGCACTTTAATCCCCTGAGCTATTTGGCTGGCCCAGGGGGTGGAAATATTCTTAAAGCAGACTGTATGCTACCTGGGGATATGGAAACATGCCTGATGTTCTAATAATACATACTAGTTCAGTAATGCTATTTTCAGATTCTTCATGTCTTTACCTTATGCTGAGATAAGTATTGAACATGCACTCCAACTTGAGAAGGCTTGCTTGTGATTGTAGCAATGTGAAGACTTGGGTCTGGTTCTAGTCAAACCTGCACGCCATTCAAGGAGTAAGGTTCAGTCTTGCTTTGGATGTGAATGGACAGCAGTGTTTGGTACGTTTTGATTGTAATTTCTAAGCTCACAGACTACTGCTGATAGAGTGGTGTTCGTTTGTCTGTCTGTCTCACTCTGTCTCTGTCTGTCTGTCTGTCTGTCTCTCTCTCTCTGTCTCTGTCTCTGTCTCTGTCTCTGTCTCTCTCTCTCTCTCTCTCTCTCACACACACACACACACACACACACACACACTTTGGGATGTTGAGCAGTTTCAGAGAGCTGGAATATATTGCTATAAAGTTCTCACTCCACAGTACTCCCTGCTCGGTGTCAGGTGGTGAGAATGGAGCAGAGAAAGATTGGCTAGAATAGAAGAAGAGGTTAGCAGAGGAAAGGAAACTTCCTGGAGGCTGGGCAGCAAAGTGCTCAGAGAGATGCACAATGAGACTAGCAAGTTGTTCACTGCATAATCCACCAGGTATCCTCTTCCTTGTCCCTAACTCTTCTGTGAAATAAAAATGAAAGAACTAAATGTACTTGTAAGAAATTGATGAAGACAGCATGAGAAAACTGGGCTCAGATTGGATCCCCCCAAAAAGTAAAGGAGGGTCGCCAGCCCCCCTCCCCCAGGGGCAGGAAAAGCCAAGGAGGTTGAGGATGGACAGGGATTCAGAGGGAGGCAGAGGAGCTTTGCCTGCCGCAAGCCACGGGACAGTGGGTGTTCTGCTTCGAAGCCAATCCTGCCAGATTGCAAACATGAGAACCTTCAGCAGCCATCTGCTTTACAGTCATAGCTTTCAAGATGTTCACAGTTCAGAGCCTGTCCCCACACACGCGATGTGATGAGACTCTTGGGCTCTCTAGAGAGTGACGGGCATGACTGTTGGTTCCAAAGGCGTCAACAGGCACGGTGGTCACAGCAGCAAATGCCTCGGTACAAACCCACCGCCTCAGTTGACACTTTCTGGAGAAACAGATTTTATGCAAAATTTACAAATATATGAAAATTTATGAGTTTGGCTCACAATGGACACTCACAGAGTCAGATGTGGAAGAGTACAAAGGCCTGTTGGTGTGCCCAAGATCCAAAGGATCCTGTTGAAGACCTAGAGCTCCCTGGAGTGTCTGTTTTAGGATGAAGGGTCTGGGGAGGGTGTTGAGGCATCTGAACTAAACACAGGAAGATAACATCCCTAGAAAAGGTGAAGACAGGCTCCTTGGAAGAAATGGAAACAAGCCTTCTTTCTTTACTTCCATTTCTGACTATTTAAACTCCTAGACACACATTGCAGTGTGGGTCTCCATGTCCCCTCATGGGGGATTTTCCAGACCTGGCTGGGTCTAGGGTATGATGCCAGAATCAGGCGTGGGTATCACAGCCCAAAGGGTGGGTAGCCTAGATGGATATTAAGTGACAAAGAAAACTGCTGCTGCTGTTGCTTGATCTTTCTTGGTCTCCTGCCTGGTTGCCATAGATTAGTTCTCCTGTGCCAGGTCCCTCTGCCAAGATGACTGCCCTGAGGCCCCTGCAAACTTATCTGAAGTAAGCCTCTCGTCTTTTCTCTTTAGTGTGGGGCACTGTGTGTCAGCAATGAGAAACGTAAAGAAGACAGGTAGTGAGCCCATTGGCGGCTGTCACTCACACCCAGGAAATCTTGAGCAAGTTCCCTGAGCAACAGGCAGAATTGTGCTGGTCCAAGTTAGTTGTATTTCTCCTCAAGTTGACACTCTCAGATAACTCCCACGTGCACTCACAGGGCATGATTCCGTGTTTTACAGGGCAAGAACCAAAGAGAATGCCACTTGCCAGGGGCCTCCTAGGAAAGGTGGCCTGGGGAGGTGCGGGGCTTAGTTTATTGGAGAAGGAGCCGTGAAGATCAGTGCGCAAAACTCCGCGCAGAGGGGGCGTTGTATGAATAATGGTGACATCTACACAGCGGCAGCCCTGAAGAACAATTGTGAGAATGCAGGGGCGGCTGGCAGCAGCTTTCAGGAGTGTGAGATGCTGTGTGGGTTCCTTGAAGATGCCAACTCCATGACTTCCAGAACGCTGAAATTGGAAGGGCAACTGAGGAAATAGGCACAGGCGTTTCACTGGAGGCTTAGGTAACAACTGCAGTGGAAAGCTGGTGACAGATTCCTGCTGCTTCCCCACCATGATTTTAAACTTAAGAAATAATTTAACTTGACCATTGAGCGGCAAAAAAGTGAGGTTCTACTTGAGAAGTCCTAGATTTCGATTTAATGTCTGTCCCTTCCCCTGCACATGATTTCTCTGTCTGAAAAGCTGAGAGTGAGTGTGAATTTACCCGTGTTGGAAGAACACAACCCTGGAATGATTAGACTTCCTTGGAAAGCAATCTCTCGGCAAGATGCACCCAAAACCTAGCACAAGTCACCACAGCACGCCAGGAAAAGGCAGGACAGAGTGAGCATTTCATACATAGATGGACAGGAGACTTCCAGTTGTTAAGTTTGAAGAGCAAAAGAGAATATTTCTGCTCCCTCTCACAATTCTGTACCTATTCATTTGTGCTCTCTCTCAAGCAATTAGTTCAAGCAAGCTTTTAGATATTATCGGTGGTGAATTTTGATTAAATTTCATGCAAAAGAAACCTTCTTGGAATGAGTTGGCTGAAAGAAAAATGTAACCCTCGGCTTTCACAGTTGCTCAGAGAACCAGGCTCCCCCTGTGCTCCTGGAGGACAGCACGTGGCTTTCACTCTCGTCTTGCAAGAAGCCTTCTTCACTTTCTGTCTTGTTTGGCACTCAGGCAGAGAACAGTGAAACACTAGGATGCTTATAACAGAAAAGTTAATGCTTCAAGCAATCATGTATTTGCTTATATTTTAAGCACTATGTCATGTACTTCTTTTATTCTCAAGAAAAACAAGAACATTAGTACCATTGCTGAAACCATCATTGAAAAATACAAAATAAGGGTTAATTAGTATAGAAGTAGGGCCAGTGAGATAGCTCAGTGGGCTAAGCACCCGCTTAGGCAAGCACAGGGGCCAGGGTGCGATACCAAACACTACATGTCCCACTAGCTCCCCCTAAAGGAACCCACATATCCTTTCACATTCCAAGCTGGCCATGGAGACCAGGCATGGTGATCCATGCCTGTAATCCCAGGGAAGGGGAGGCTGAAAACAGAGATCAGTATCATTATGAGTCCAAGCTGCACGGTGAGAACCTGTATGAAATACATTATATTTTTTTAAAAAATGTATATGAGAAGAAATATTGAAAGAATACCTCGCCATAGCAGTCACACCAAGAGGAATTTTATGCAAATGAGCTTCCGTTATGTTGAACCTAAGATATGAAGCCAATGGCATTATTCATTCATATATGCACTTATTCATTGAGAAACTACATATTAAGTGAATACAGTAGTGGTGCTGAGAGTTCAAAAGAGAGATATAATTGTACACTTCGAGCATCTTCCTAGTCAGAGAGAGGACACAATGCAGATGATTATATTGCGTGATTCCTGACACAATAGAAGCCGTGCTCCATGGAGCATGAAGGAAGAGTGGCCAGCCCTGCAGGAAGAGGCAAGGGGCAGCGCTGGGCTCATGTGCTTTCTATAGAAACCATTGCACACACAATACAAAGGGGCAGCCTGGATTCAACGTCAATTAAAAGCAGAACACTTCAGAGCAGTTGTGCAATACTTCTGCAACCTGAGCAAGAGCTTGATCTTCCTGACCACAGTCTCTCTCTGTGGTCTTTTCCAAAATCACAGAGCTAATGCAAAAATCAAATGAATTGACAGCAAATGAATGTTAATTGCATTCAGTAGGTACTGAATAAATATCACTTACACAAAAATAAGTATTAATGATATTACTAGTTCCAATTCACATCTAAGCACAGTGTGAGTCTCAAAAGTTATGTATCTTGTTAATGGCCTCACAGCCTCTAAGAACTGAGGTCCTAACCCAACACATCTCATTCTAAAACGTGCTTGTGTCATTCATTTTTCAGTTACACCTTGAGATACAGGAGACATCTAAAGATATTACAGATTGCTTTGCAGTGTATGATATAATACATATAATCATGCAGATTATAGTGTATATTATAATAATACAGATTGCTTTATGGGTATGATATAACACATACTACTTCCTACATATATTATAAAATAGAGATTACTCTGCAGTGCACCTTCTACTAATACAGTTACTTTGTTGTGTATCATGTTTATACAGTGCCAGTGAAGAGATGCTCATAAAACAGGAAGATAGTTCAGTGAGGTCTTTCGTCCCGTCCCCTTGCCTCACATTTGTGTGGCTGATGCAAACAACAGCAATGCTGCTATTGCTTAAAAAAGGCCATGATAGCAACAAAGAATGCATTACACGAGTCTCTCCAAAGAAGCTTTGCTTTTCATATGAACATATTCTGATTTCTACAAATAAGTACCATGTTTATAAATATTATTATTCTTACCTCAAGAGCTTTAACAAAAATGCTGGAAGCAATATTTAATAAAATGTGCAATTACCAAAACAGATTGAAATTCACTCAACTGAAAATTCCAAAACAATG
>PVKN010027103.1:0-13623 GCA_004027915.1 Capromys pilorides | reverse complement strand
CTGCATCTCTCTCTGGTTTTGGTATCAGTGTAATACTTGCCTCTAGAAATGATTTTGGAAGGACTGCTTCCTTTTTTATTTCATTGAAGAGTTTGAGGAGTACTGGGATTGTATCTCCTATAAATTTCTTGTAGAATTCAGTGGTGAATCCATCAGGTACTGGACTTTTATTTGTCGTTAGGTTTTTTATTACATTTCGTATTTCATTGGCTGTTATTGGATTATTGAGAATTGTTATGTCTTCTTGATTCAGTTTTGGTAATTTGTACTTTTCTAGGAATCTGTCCATTCTGTGTCTTCAATTCTGTGAGAGTAAAGATTCTCAAAGTAGCTATTTATGATGCTCTGAATCTCTGCTGGGTCTGTAGTAATTTCACCCTTTTAATTTCTTATTGCTTGAATTTGAGTCTTTTCTCTTTTTGATAAGGTTAGCTAGGGGCTTATAATTTTATTTAATCTTTCAAAGAACCAGCTTTTTGATCCATTAATTCTTTGTATTGTTTTCTTTGTCTCAATTGAATTAATTTCTGCTCTAATCTTTATAATTTCCTCCCACCTTTGGGCTTTGGATTTCGTTTGCTCTTCTGTTTCTAGGTGCTGCATGAGTCAGTCTAGGTGCTACATGAGAGTATTTATTTGTTCCTGTTCTGTTTTCTTAATGTGTGAGTTCAGAGCATGTTCTGGTTTCCTCTATATGTTTCTGCAGTTGTTTTTCCACTTCAGATTCTATTAATTCATGAATTTCTTTTTTTATTTCAGATGTTATCTCCGACCTGAGTTGCTCTGTACATTTCTGTAGTTGCCTGTCTACCTCAGATTCAGAGGTTTCAGCTGTATGATTCCCATTTTCTTGCATGGTAGCATCTCCTGTATTTGATTTGGGTGGGCTTGGGCCCTGTGACTGCATCTTACTCCTTGCCGTTATCATTTTGTATGGCAGTGATCTCTGCACTTTGGTGCAGTTATGCTGTTAGCGCCTATGGGAGTTTGGTCTGTATCCACCAAGCTTGTTCGCCTCCAGTCGTGCCTGGCTGCAAGTTGAAGCTTGGGCCGCTGGCTGCTATGAGGCCCTGTGGGTCAGGACTGTGAGTGGAGTCATAGCTCTGGAGTTGAGGAGCCTGAGGATGGATGCAGGCTGAAGGTCCTTACCAGGCAGGTGCAGACAGGCCAGATGGGATGGTGGATGGGTTTGGGACTAGAGCTCAGGTGGGAAGAGCCGGGAGATGGAGACAGGCTGAGAGTCCTTACTCAGCATTCGCGTGGGCCAGACCGGATGGTGAATGGGTTCGGGACTCCTTGTTTTCTTTTTTATTTCTTCTATTATTATTATTTTTTAAAAAATACAAAATTAAAAAAAAATAGAAGCAATACAAAATTTTATTAAACAATGTAATAGGAATTGAGCAATGACTGTTGTGTTGCATAAAGCCCTGGTTTTCTTGGCAGACATATGGGCATAGCCAGCTCCCAGTGTAGGTGTTCCTGGCTTCTGGAATGCATGGTGGTTAGCAGTATCCAAGACCCAGGGGCTTCCTGGCTCCTATCTCACCTGGGCTGGATTTAGAGCATCCTGCAGTGAACTCTGACCTCACAGGCCAGAGTCCCAGCAGTAGCATCTGCAGTCCCCTCTGCAGTACCAGAGTCCCCTAAAACAAGGTCTGTATTTCAGCCCCAGCGGGAAGCTTCCTTTGGCATCTACCTCATCTCTGAGAGGGTAATGTTGCTCTACATCTGCCATTCTTATATTCTTTAAAGTTTTCTTTATTTCTTACCAAGTCTTTGTTACTTTAATTCGTTGTTAGGGTAAATAATTCTTTACCTTACACTTTCCCAGGTCAAATTATAATGTAGTTTATCCCTCTTGATTGGGCCCAAACTGAGGTAGGTTGCAAATGTCATTGAGGGTGGAATTCACAGAAAATCAAGGACAGACATTAATGTATATAATGGTGTATTTTGTTTTCCTGGGACTTAAGGGAAAGGTATTCCTCTAGGCTGAACCAGGGGTCAGTAAGCAGAAAGACCTAAGGAGGGAGGATGGGAACCCTCCCGGTGACAACTTTGCCTATGTCACAATTTTGCCACAGGCTGACCCTGGCACTTAGTGCTATCCTTTATTTTGGGGCAAAATGTCTTTGGCTGCCCAAGATCAGCCTGACAGCATCAGAAATAGAATTAAAACATGAGTTTTTCTGGTGAAGTGACAAATAGTGCCCTTTGATAAGTTCAGTACATTCCTCCCTCTGTTGTTCCATTTCTTTATCATACTGCATTGCCATATAAAACCTAAAACAGCCAGCTGTGAACACCATATTCCCCTGAGCAGAGCTGGGCTCCTCCCAGGGCACATTAGCTCCCTCAGACAGAGAGTTATTATCTTCAGCTACAAGAACAATGGGAATGCAGCATGATCCTCAACAAGGAAACAGCTCTGTGCAGGAGAGGCAGGGGCTGCCTTCTATGAGTACTAAAAATATGATGGTGGCTCCCACTTAGGAGCTGCATACATGGCCTTGCTGTTCTGTTTTGTTGAGACAGAGTCTTGCTGTGTTGCCCAGGTTGGCCTTGAATCCCTGGGCTCCAGAGTTCTCTTGCATCAGCCTCTGCAACAGCTGCAGCTCTAGGCAGACACTGCACCGCTACATCCTGGCCAGCGTGTGGGGACTGAATCAAAAGCTGCAGCGGAAGCAAGGCAAAGCTCCCATCGAAGTTTTTCAAAAAATGTTTTCATCAAAGTAAAATATCTACATAATTTAAAATCAAATGGTGGGCTGGCGAGATAGCTCAGCAGACTAAGTGCCTGCTTAGGCAAGTGCAGGGACTGGGGTTCAATCCCAGGCACCCTGTGTGTGCTAAACTGTGCATCGAGACCAGGAGTGGTGGCACACACCTGTAATCCCAGTGCTAGGGAGGATGAGACAGGAGGATCACTATGAGTCTGAGCTGTGTAGTGAGACCCTGTACTAAATACATAAAAAATTAAAAAATAAAAAATAAAATAAAGGGGGCCAGGGAGATAGCTCCATGGCACAAATGCCTGCCTGGCAAGTGCAAGGTTTGAACCCTGGTCCTGCAAGAAAAATAAATAAAATAAAAAATAAATGGTACAAGAACTTGTTTAGCAAATTAACTGTCCTCTTTTACCTTTCTTCTCCCAATTTTCTTCAAGTTGTGGAGTTTTTATTAACACCTTCTTTATTAATTTAATGGGTCTGTGGGAGGTAGTGGTCCACTATTTTGAAAAATAAGCTTTCTTTTCAAAATTGATTCATTTTTTTCAAAGATGAAAATGTAAAAAACAGAGTCCTGGGCCGGCGAGATGGTTCAGTGGTCTAAAACGCCTGCTTAGGAGGGCTCAGGCAACTGCGGGGACTGCAGTTCGATCCCCGGCACCACATCCTGCGCCAGCGCCACCACCAGGGCAGGCTGAGCCAGCCACAAAATGAATAAATAAAGAAACAAACAAACACAACAAGCAAACAAATAAAATAAATAAATAAATAAATAATTAAAAAAAAAAAACAGAGTCCTATATTCTAAAATTTTCTAAACCAATTTTGCTAAATCAATGCATATACTGGTACCATTTAAACATCTAATGGAAACACATTTTTCCATCTAGTCTTCTTGACCTTCTGGGTTTTCTCTGTCCTCTTGGCCACCTGCAGCAAGAACCCAGCCTTCTTGTCCTCATCTATCAGGTGTTCTGTAGATAAATACTGTTTGAACTTCTACTCTGACTTAAAATTTTCAATAGAGATCAACAATTGCAATAAGCAGACTCTAATATTATGAATGAAACAAAAATAGCAGTACTTCAGGCAGCACAGGTAGTTGCATTCCCAAAGTGTTATGTCCTGCCAGGGGAGACACTACTGCAAAGCAGGTAGACCCAGAGCTGAAGTGTGAGCACGTCTCAAGTGTCCTCCCCACCTCCCAATGGTGCTGCCCCATCTCACCTCCCAGGGAGGCTTCCGGTAGAGTGCCCCACCAATGTCCTTTCTGACGGAAGAGTGGAGTGCTGGGTAGCACCCACAAGAGAGAAATCAGGCTAAAGTCATCTTCATCCGACTCATGCCTGGTTGACCTGACTATATGCATTGTACACGTCATCCTGATTTGCATTTCCCCCACTGCAGTAACATCACCCCAGGCCCTGTTCACAGTCCCCAGTGCACCTGAGCTGCATTTTGGTTCATCAGCAGCACCGCCCTTACAGCCATTAGTCTGTTGCCTTCATCACTAAGAATTGTTTGAAAGACAGACAGGAGAAGAAACTCACAGAATCCACTTCTATTTGGACTACTATCAGTCACAGGAAAAGAGCTGGGACATCTACTTTTCAGGGAAAAATGCCATCAAATCTCTATAGTACAAAATACATTTTAGCAATCAGAGCTAGAATCCAAGAGCATAATAAAGGCAAATGAAAATGCTTATAATTGTTCATATTTTAAATGCCTTTTTTCCTGCCAATCTTATATCCATTCCCAGAGAAGCAAAAGCTGCCCACTCTGCCAGCGCCTTTGTCAGCTGCCAGCTGTTCCTTCCCTGGAAAAAGGGTCAGAAGGCTGCGGGTAGCTAATAGCCAGCCAGAAGCTGCGAGGAAGCACCGTCCCTTGTGGGCTTTAGCTGCTGGCTGATTGTCAGCAGAGAACTCAAGTTCTGGTTTGACAAAAGCCATTATAAATTTCAAGCCTTCTCCTTCTTTTTTCCCCCCACATGTTCTCTAACACTGTCATGCGCTCCAGGTGAAATTCTGCAAGCACTGGGCCTTTGTTCTGCCTTGTTAGGGCTGACAGCCAGGGTCCCCTGTAGGTAGACACTGTGGGGGAGGGGGGCGGTGGGAGGTGGGGTTGAGATGGGGAGTTGGAGGAGAGGGCTCCGGGCTCAGTGCAGCCACACAGTGCCCCCAGGGAACACGTGCAGCCCTGTGGGAAGTGAGTGCCACAGTGTTTCATACTCTCTGAGAAACAGCCTCTGGCTCTGCTGGTGTCCATGACAGTCAGAAGTGGGTAAGGATGTGCTTCCAAGTTACGGTCACATCTGAAGCTCCCTGAAATGAAATGAATCACCAGCTCTGTGCACCGGGCCTAAAACCCAAATCCTACACTGTCTCAAGGCTCCCAGCTGCTTCCAGGGGCCAGCAATCAACAATTAACCTTCGAAGTGGTGGCACGTGCCTATAATCCCAGCACACAGGAAACTGAAACAGGGAGATCACCGTGAGTTCAAGGCCAGCCTGGGCTACACAGTGAGTTTAGGACCTACCTAAACTACGCAGCAAGACCCTGTCTATAAAAAAAGAATTACCTTCCTGAGATACATGGAGCCAAGCCCCCCAGATTTTTGTCATCAGGCAGGAGGAGTGGGAGGGGCGCTGCCCAATGGTATGTGCATTTCAAGTTCTGATGCTGGGGGCTGTCAAGGCAATGCATCAACACTGAAAAATAAATATCCAGCAGAGGCTGGCTTTGAGTTAAGGTGAACACACTATAAATTTCAACTACTTAAATTAATCACTCACTGCTTGTTGTGAATATTAATCCCAAGGAGAGAGCTGGGTTCCTTCCACTCCATCAAAAGACTGGTGAAAACTGAAAACAGCAAAACATTTGAGGTCGGGGTAGGGGAGCTACTTGGGAGCCACGCATTGACACTGAGTCCCATGGAAAAGCAGACGCTGGAAAACAGCCCTTCCACTTGCAGGTACAGCTGGGCCTTAGCCTGCACACCTGCCCCAGGCCTCACCTGTCCCCTAGAGGGCCCCAGGGACAGTGCAGGAAGGGCTTGGCCTGAGGGGAGCAATTGAAAGTGTCAAGATTCCTAATTTGTGTGTGTGTGCGCGCGCGCGCGCGCGCGCGCGCGCGTGTGTGTGTGTGTGTGTGTGTGTGTGTCTGTCTGTCTGTCTGTGCTTTTTAATTTGTGATAAACTATATATAACATAAAATCTATCATTTTAACCATGTCCAAGGGAACAATTCAGTGGCATTAAGTGTGTGCATGGTACTATCCAAACACTGCCACCAGCCTCTCCAGAACTTTTCCATCATTCCAAACTGAAACTGAACCCGTTATGGGAACAGTAACTCCGTGTTCCCCCTCACCAAACCACCACGTTACGCTTCCTGCCTCTAGGGGTCTGGCCACTCCAGGCATCACGTGGAACTGAGATCGTGCAGTATTTGTCTCTCTGTAGCTGTCTTATTTCACCTAATGTAGTGTTTCCAAGGCTCATTCGTGTCATAGCATGGGGCAGAATCGGATTCCCTCTTAAGGCTGAACACCACGCCACTGTACGTACTGTGCCATTCTGCTCTGCCCACCGCACTGTTAATGAACACTGGGACTGTCTGACCTTTCTGCTATAGTGAATTATGCTGCTGTGAACACGGGTGTACAAGCACTAGCTCAGGTCCTTGCTTTCTGTACACTTGAGACTACACTCAGAAGTAGAATTGCTGGGTCCTACGGAATTTTATATATAATGTTTTGAGAAACTACAAACTGTTTCCTAATTTTTTACTATTCCTAAAATGTTTGAAGGAAAAAAGATCACTGCGTAAAAGAAAAGATGATCTGGTTATAATGGCACATACCTGTGCCCCAGCACTCTGGAGTCTGAGGCAGGAAGATCAAAAATCCAAGTTCTGTCTGGACTACTCAGCAAGACTACACTTCAAAGTAAGAATTTTAACTGTGTTTTTGAAACTTGTATTAGTACGTGTTTGCAGTGCATAACGATCACATTCACCGCGGGGGGCTGGTGCGCACACACAGCTCAGCTTCATCCTCACTGCTTACTCGTCCCCTCCCCTTCCCAAAGTACAAATAATGTAAAAAGCAAAATAAAATAAAGATAAATAATAGGAAACAGGAAGAGAGAGCTTATTAAAATAAAAAATTCAAAAAGATCGGAGATTTAGCTCAGTATACAGACCCCCCCACCCCACCCCCACACATACCCTCCTCTTGCCAAAAGAAACAGAAAGGCAGAGGGAGGATGGGGGCCTCTTGGGGCATCTGGGGAGCAGCACTAACCTTGGTGGTACATGTGCTCATGGAACCTCCTTATCTTGATGAGATATTGCTGGCTGTGAAGGATGAGATGACCAGCTGTGGGCAGGAAGCAAGACTGCCACCAAAGAAAGGGATAGATGGCACTGTCTCATAAAGTAGAAAAATCTTGTCTTTCCTGGGTGTTGCTGGGCCCAGTCTAGGGCTCTGAAAGGAGAGAAGAGGTCTCTGTAGAGAGAGGAGTCACCACCCACAGGTAAAGGAGATAGTGAGATATTCAACAAAACGAGATGACCGTGAAGCTCACAGTGCCTACTTTATATTATTTCCTTGATCTGCCAAGGGATGTGATCCTCTCATTACCCACACACCTTTAGCTCAAAGGTGCTGTCTGCAATGAAACTGTAACCATGACTCTGGACCAATAGGGAAAATGGGAAGGACAGAAAGGTGGTGGTGGCGGGGTTCTCTAAGTGTCAGGGGAAGTGGGCTAGCCCCAGATTTAGTGGAAATAGGAATTCAGAGTGTGAGATAGCTGTGGGGTGCTTCAGAAATCCTGCAGGAGATGAGGCAGAGTGAGGCCTGTAGCCACTTCTAGCAGATATCAATTGACAAGTTATTTCCAAAGACAGAAGGAAGACTGGGAGCTTTCCAGGTACCCCAAGAATGACATGTCTTTGCACAGTACCAGAGCCTCCTGCTGGAACACCTGAGGCAAGGTAATCCTGCAGGATCATAAGCTGGAAGTCACTGTGAATGTCTGCACTAGCCTCTTCCCAAGATTTGCCCTCTCTGGGCAAAACATGCAACCTGTACAACAGAACTCTATAAACTCTATAAACTCAGGGCTTATAAGGGAATAGATTTAATATAGGACACAATTTATAGGATTATAATATTTACCAAAAATGTCAAATGCAGAAGAGTACAGGAGGTCTGTCCACACACTAGAGACCCAAAGAATCCAGCAGAGGGCCTAGATCCCATGGCGCGGTCCTGCACGAGTGTCAGAGTCCCTTCCTGGTTCTCATCTCAGCCCAAGAAGCCTAAACTTACAGTCCTAAAACCATGTTATTGGAATTCCACTAAGTTAATTTCAATCTACCACTCCCAGCACAAGCCACAGCAATAATAACAACACTAAGACATATATATATATATATATATATATATATATATATAATAATTGGGGAGCCAAAGGGTCCTAAGTCCAGCCATGAAGATGGCTTTCCAGAACCAAGAGAGTGACCCAGGGCTGCACTCAGGTTTTATTCAGTGGAGAAAGGGGAGTGGCTTGAGAAAGGGAATTGTGGGAAGAAGGCGAGCACTGTGAGCTGGATTAGGTAGGTAGCCTGCATTCACCTCTGCCATATTCAGAGAGGATATGCAGAGGAAGTAATTTATATTATGCTATTGAGATAGTATCTAATATTTTGGGGTTCTGGTGCTTCAGCTCTGATGTGTAATCTTTCAAGCCCCAGGAAGTCATAGCCTCTATGGAGCTTGATCCCAACTGACAGCATTGGCTGAGCACTGGCTCTTTGTCCTGTCTCGACCTGGCTCATATTGGAGAGCAGCAGGTGTGGTTTATCAGGGAAACACACGTGTCATCTTCAAAAATTACCACTAGCACCTCAGCTAGACCAATACACACTGCTTAAGGCCAATTGAAAGGATAATGAGAAGTTCTAGTCAGCTCTGTACATTTCAATAGGGTCAGGCTCAGCCAAAATGGAAACAGTTGCTCTTCTTTCAAGGGGAGCTGCTCAGGCGGTTCTCCACACATGAGTCCAGTGGAGGACCTAGAACCCATAGCAGAGACCTTCAAGAGTCCAGTTGGAGAACCCTAGCCCACAACAATGTCTCGTGCAAGTCTGTGTTTAGAATTTGCACTAGGAAAGCCCAAAGGTCAGTGGTGGAAGCTATAAAGTCTGTGCCAGCAGGCTGAGGGATCCACACTGGAGCCAGGGAGTGACTCACAGGGTAAGGACCAGAGCTCCCTGCAAAAGAACCGCAACTATCGTGGGTATTAGTAAACACCAGCTTCCCTGTTGATAACAGCTGAGTTCGTATTAGAAAAATCAGCACGACAAGCTTCTCCAGGAGAATCAACAGCACACCATCTTCCCCTCCAATCTTCCTTTTATACTGTTGGCAACAACCCTCAGGTGGGCCCTCCACACACAGCACCATGCTCCTCAGTTCAGCTAGGTGTTACAAGTTGGCCATTAGTTAAACCACCACAAGAGCACTGGAAGACACCAGATATCTTAGATTAGATCTACTGTCCCATCCCTGAGCTCCGTCCCCAAGCAAGTCACTCCTGGAGCAGGGTGTTCTTACGTGAGGCAGAGCAAGGGCTGGCCTTGAATGTGAACTTGCTAAGACAGCCACCTCGCGCTGTGCCAGACCATGAGAAGTGCTGTCTGCCTTACAAAGGCCATTTTGGGTATCAAAATTCTGACTCTGAGAGTCAGGTAGAGTTGCCTCCATCCATAAACACATAGGAGAAGTTTCTTCAATTCAAGACTTCAAGCAACAAAAGACTCAAACCCATAGTCTATACAGAGTAGGGTGTGTTTTCATTTGTCCCCAGCTATGCTTCTAGACAATAAGCAATAAAAATTCACTGTCACGTTTCAAGGTAAGTCCTGTTTCTCTTTGCTAAGAGGCTGCCAATGATTCTAGCCTGTGTGACAGAGAAGTAGGCACTGGTTCCTTGGACTGGGACACTTTCACAGGTCCTGTCTCATTCTCACCACTCCTGGCATTGGGATAGGGCCTTTGGGCTCCCACCTGGCCCTCATCACCAAGCCTCAGCCTTTTTCAGTGCAAATGGAAAAGAAAACAATGGCTACCAGCATCAGTTCCTGAGCTGTATTTCTCAGCAAGTGGCTTCATTGTTCAGGAAGATATCTGCTTGGTTATGAGAGCAAAACTTCTTCTCCCCCATCTTCAGCCCAGCAGAGTACAGGTGGAGAATGGACAGAGTCTGCATGATGGGGTGGCAGAGACCAGGAGATTCCTGCCAGGTTTCACAGGGTCTGCTGAGTCCTGACCCAGAATGCAGCAACAGGGTCACAGCACATAGAGAGAAGGCTGAGGCCAGGGCTTAAAGAGGACAGTGATTCCTCTGGTGAGAGATCCCTCCCGGCTGGCAGCACAAAGCCTGCTCAGGGCAGCAGTACCTGTTAGGGCCGCGTGCTTTCAGGCTCACTCCTCAGATTGTGGCTCACAGGCGAGCAACCTGATAATCTATCAGCACTGCAGTCCCAGCACCACCCCAGACTTGCTGAGCCAGAATGCGTCATTTAGAATCTAAAAGAGTAAATAAAGCCTGAAAGGTACAACAGGCACTGTGAATGGGAAAGAAACTCTTAGTGGGAAGGACCACTGGGGATGACGCAAAGGAGCAAAGAAAGAAAGAAGGGGAAAGGGAAAAGGCACACATGGGACACCTTGGATAACTGTACTGCTGATTTCTGTGGGTCTTTTGGAAGGAACAGTTAACGCTTTGATTTTTTTTTTCTCTCTCTCGCCTTAATTTTTTATACTTTTTGACCAATTTTGCAAGTTTACATCTGATAATCTGTACAACTAATTTGAAGACAACAATATGCAATATAGCAACCATTGTTAAATCCCTACTATTTTGTTTAGTGAAATTCTATATTGTTTCTAATAAGTATTACAAAATACTTTTTATTCTCTTTAAAATAAATAAATCGAAAAAAATGATAAAAGACCTCAAGCTATTTTTATGTACACTACTTTTTCCCAGTGCTAGGTTTTGAACCCAGGGCCTCGCATACATTGAGCAAATGTTCTTCCCAAAGCTGGCGGCACAGAATTCAAACATGGGCCAGGGTACTCGCATGAGATTTCTCATACATAGAACATTAGGAAAGGGGAGGAAGGTGAGGATGGGGCCTCCGTGTAACTTTTGCTCCATCTCTGCAAATGTAGGAGGCCTCCAGAATGGAAGAGCCCCACGGAGCTTTCAGCTCTTTCCTGAGTCTGATTAAGGATGATGATCTTCTATTAGCATCAAACATCTCAATCCTTAAGAGCAGGGCTATACACACCAACCTGGCTGAGGGAGCTTCTGGGAATGAAGGAGAGGAAACCACAGAGCTTTCAAATGGAGAAGGGAGGAGAGAGGACGGCAGAGACTTAAGCTCAGTGGAAAGATAAAATCTGAGTCAAATTAGAGTTTTGTATAACATTACATACAGAAATATAGATCCTCATGTTTTCGGAGGCCCATCTTCCTTCCAACTGGTTGCTCTCTCATCTCTAGGGTGTTGCTGTCAACCACAAGGACCTCACCAGCCACCACCATCACCACTACATCCACATTCTAACCAATGAGACAGAAGAAGGGAAGTTATGGCTTAAATTCTTATAGTTCTTTGGTCAGAACTTAGCCATGTGGTCAGGCCTACCCATGGGGAAGGCTGGATAAAGCGACTATCCTTGTGCCGAACCACATGTCCAACAGTAGGTTCTGTATCTGTGGCAGAAGGAATGGATATTGGGGCTCACTTCCCAGTTTCTGCTATGGATATCAACAACTAAAATTCTAACCAGAGGCACCAAGCTGGTCTAGTTCCTTAACAGTGTCCTAGGGAAGGCAAAGAACAAGTCACCTTGTTTTCCAGGCAACCCACATGAGCACTCACAAGAGGACATGCTTGTTGGGCTTGGGACATCTTCAAAAGCAGGGGCCTACAGAGGGAAGAAAAGCCCAGTGGGGGTGTGAGGCCCTGGATCGCTAACAGGAAGACACATAATCCTCCCTGGACACCTAGACCCTCTCTGGAGGAAGAGGGCAATTACCAGCTGACTGAGTCATTCCTGGCAGGACCACACTGCAGGAGACTGAGGCAACCTCAGTGAGGGAGAGCATCTGCCTTCTGCTACATGGAGTGTGAGTGCCCAACGAAAGGGACAGTAGTGCGGAAAAATTGGGGTGATGGGATTGTGTTTCTGAGGGTTTTTTTTTTTTTTGCATAATCTAAAAGTAAAATCACTCTGTCTCACAATATGTGGGGGAGGGATTACCGAGCAAGATTGAGAGAAGGAGAATCAGCCGGCCCTGACTTTATAAGCTGCAGTTCCGAGCACGTCTTTCTTAGAGACAGCACGGCTTCCCGTTTACCCCTACTTCTTCTGTATGTGCTCTGCTTCTTTCTGCCAGTGAGGCAAAACTGCAAAGGAAAACCTTTTCAATTAATACGTAGGATTTCTTTTTTTTTAACTCCTCCTGTGAGGAAGGTTATCAGTATACAGGCAGCAAATTTAGAGTGACAATGACTCTGATGATACTTGATCTTTAGCACGATGTGTTTAGTCTGTCCCCAGAGCTAAGGACAGTGGAGGCCAGGGTGGCCCAGGGCAGCATAGTATAGGAAAAGGTCTCAGACATTTCCTGCTTCCAGTGTCACTGTTGACACTAAAGGACTCATTACTCAGATTCTATTGTCAGAGAGCTCCAGCTGCCACACCCAAATGCTTGCAGTTTTAGGGTGTAACCAGTAGAGGAAGAGGGCAATTACCAGCTTCTCATGGAGAAGTGCCTGAGAGTGAGAGCTGGAAACATCTGGCCCCCTTTTCCAGGATGTGCATAGCCAACTGTGTAGAATCTGGAAATCAGGTAGCCAGACTTGCTTCAGGAGGAGAGCTTAGCATGAACCGTCTGTGCGGTGAGCTCCCTCAACCCGTGCTTCACAACTTCACAGCCCTGAGGATCCACCTGTCCACTATCCATCACTGTCTCCTAATGTTGTGCCTAAGTTTCCACCTCTTGGTGCACTTCTTGGATCCTGCTTGCCTTACCTGCCATCACCACCCTCCAACTCTCCCCTGTTTGCTCTGAATGTCCTAAAAGTCCTTTAATATGGAACAAACCTTTCATTTCATATCAGGTGATGACTTACAGTGCAAATGCCCTTCAGAGAGATGGAACACTGCTGTTTTAAATTCAGACCATGTAACTTAGGTAAAAATTAATGATCAGTTTTTTAAATCCTTTCCTGAGACTGAATTTCAACGGGGGAAAAGCAGAGGAGGGAATATGAATGCCAGAAAAGCAGTGCTGGAAGAAGGGCAATCTTGAGAAAGAAGAGGCTAGGGCCACCCGAGAACAATCCCATGGCATGGCACATGCCCCTAATCCCCTCTGCTCCCCCCTGAGCATCATGCCATGGTATGCAGGGATTGCTATTTGAACTTGAAGCCCAGCTGTGTGGCCCAAGCAAGCTATCTCAAGTCTCAGCACCATAACCACTTGACCTAGCTATTCCCCTTCTGGGTATTTTTCCCAGAAGAATTAAAAACATTATACCATAGCAATATATGTGCACCCATGTTTATAGCAGCACAATTTATAATAACTAAATCTTGGAAACAGCCCAACCAAGAAATGGATAAAAAAGATTTTTAAATACAATGTAATATTACTTAGCTATAAAGATAAATTTTAGGCATTTACAAATAAATGGATGCTACAACTAATCATACTCATATGAGAAACATTCGCACATGTGTAAGCATTGTGCCATCTGCCTAGTGTAAGAAGCTGAAAGAAAATAAGAGCCAAAACAT
>PVKN010027102.1:0-13560 GCA_004027915.1 Capromys pilorides | reverse complement strand
GGGGGCCAAACCCCCAGTCCTGAGCCCCCGGCTTATCTCCCAAGCTTCTCTCCTCTGGAACCTGCCCATTTGCTGCTGCCAGCCTGCATCCAGCACCAATCCAGGTGAGCTGAGTCCCACTGAGATTTGCAGTCCCAGATACAGGGGAAGCTGTGTCCACGGTCCTCGGCAGAGGGTTACTACCCTTGTGTCCTGCTAAAGACGAGTGGCTCCCACTCGCAGTTCCAAAACCGTGGACACCTGTCCAAATTTTTCTCTGTCAAGGGGACAAAAGAGATTATGTTCATGCTCCTTGTTAGATGCCCTGAGGCAGCACAGCCACACCTGTCCCTGAGGAACCCCCCACCAAGTCTGAAAGCCTGACTCAGATTTAATTCTGGCACTATCAAAAATATTCATTACCAGCCCCCAAAAGAAAAACAAAAACTTAAAAGTTAAAACTCCTGCTAGTGCAGCAGCAAATTGTTAAAATCCCTTAAAAGCCTTTGTTTCCTCTAAAGACATGCTCTTTTCCCACACATACAACCTGCCTGCCAGCTCTCTCTCTCTCTCTCTCTTTCTCTCTCTCTCTCTGTCTCTCTCTGTCTCTCTCTCTGTCTCTCTCCCACTTTGACAGATCAGATTCCCCTACATGTCACTCTGCAGAGCTGCCACTGTAGCTGCTGCCAATGCTATAGCCATAGCTGCTACTGATTAATAACAATACAGGCCTCCACCCCCAGTGCTTCCACCACTGGCTGCTACTGGCCACTACCAGAGCCTAGAGCTGCAGCCACTGCTTCACCTTCTGACCTCTCAACTCTCCAGAGCTGAAGTGATACCTCACTTTTTGCTCCCCCACCCCTCGACTTTCCTCATCACTCCCTTCCAGTTACAAAAAACAACTAATAACACATTTTCCTCCAAAAGCATGTGCCCCTCCCACTGCTATTGAGCTGATATATGGGATAACACTTCATATAGCCTTCCCGTTCCAGCTGAGCCTGCTGCTTACTGTCACTCCACATGCCCCTCAGCCACCCTGGCAGACAGTCTCCTGCTAGTTAAAGCCACAACAAAGAGATGCTAAGTCACAGCTTCCCGCCCCTCCATTTACAGCCTTCTCACCAGCCTGCCAGTCCAGGTCCTGAGAGTTGTCAGTGCTCCTCTATTGTGATGTGTCTAATCGTCATACTCTGCTCAGGTTGCTTACTCCTACTCAAGCTTGGTAACTATAGATAAGAGGTTTTCATGTTTTTCAAATACTTCTTATAAGAGATCTCTGCTAATTGACATATGACAGTTCTGACTAGTCCTTCATTATTACAAACTGAAACAGGTCATAATAATCTAACCTGGCCAGAAATATATTTGAATGCACTCTGATTTTGTAAAACTGTCCGTATATGTTGTGTATATGTTTATATGTTGTTCTTTCAACAGCTGTTCCTCTTCTTGTTTGAGCTCTAAAAATATAGTCTTACAAGCATGCTTTCTGCTGAGTTACCAGCTGATCTAAATAATATCAACATTGCCGGGTGTAGTGGTGCACACATGTAATTCCAGCACTTGGGAGATGGAGGCAGGAGGATCAGTGTGAGTTCAACACCAGCTTGGGCTAAAAAAGTGAGCTCAAGGCCAGCCTGAACTACATAGTGAGAAGCTGTCTCACAAAGACAAAAATAAATAACTAAATAATATCAAAATTAATTTACAATTGAACAAAATCATTAAAATGGGGAGGGATTGTTGGACAGGACTCTTGATTGGTGGATAGAGGGTGGCCAAACTTTGTTCCTCAGTGGAGAACCCCCAATAATCTCATTAAAAAACACCCCCAATAATTTGGCTTTTTGTTAGAAGACAAAGCTGTCTCACAACATTAAAATAAGATTTTCTGATGTGGGCAAGATGGAGGCCTAGAAGAATGATAATTGGTGCCTAGAAGCTGTTATTAATTCCTATTTTATAATCCAGATTTGCTCATGAGATTCATGACAAGCTAAAAAGACAAATCTCAGCCCTCAAATCTCACAAGGAAACTTACTTAATCTGACTTTCATTATTTTCAATAATGGAGACCAAAATTATACACAAATGCCGAGTTTTGGCTGTGACATCAGAACACCCATCAAAGTAGGTCCTCAACAAGGTAATGCTGAGCCTGAACAATGCTGCCACCTGAGCTCTTCCTGCAAGTGCAGCAAGGAAGGACATTGGGCACAAGCCTGCCCCACCTTTCATGATTGGTCCCATCTACAAGCTCAAGGGTCACTGGAAATGCGACTATCCTGTCTGTTAGAAAATGAGTAATTCATCCAATTCCCTGCCCTTAAAGGAAAACTTGCTACAGCCAGATCCCTCAGTACTGACCTGCTCAGTCTTGCCGCTGTAGAGGAACAACAGAGCTTGTGGTCCCTGGCCCACATCAGGGTATCTTTGTCAGAGTCCCAAGTCTCACTGGACATCTCAGGTATAAAACATTTTTTCTTCTTTTTGCTGACAAGGACACCACATATAGCATTCTTCCTGAGTTCTACAGTCTCTATAGCAGGTGTTGGTGGCCGACCTACCTGACTCCTTCAGACAGGCCCATTCCCTGCTCACTCCAGACAGTTCTTCCCTCATAATATCCTTATAAATCCAATCTACTCGATACCTCTCATGGGGAGAGATCTCATTCAAAAGCTCCATCTCTCTCACCTCTCTCTCCACAGTGCTCATCCTATAAACCTAACCTCAATGCACAGCCAGCTCCTCCCTCACCCCTCCTTGTTGACCACATCCTCTGAGACACTGCCAGTCTCACTTGTGCCACATCTGCTATTCCTACACTGATGTGTCCCAGAGGTCCCACAGCCTTTCCTTCCATTGCCCAATACCCAACAGCCCCCAAACATCACAGGGGACTCAAGCCCATCATCCATTGCCTCTATACTCCTCCCCTTCAACATATCATGGTGTAAAATGGCACATTCTGTGCATGTCCATTCGAAGGCCTGATCTCGAGGCCATCCCAGCCATACCCAGTACCTTAACACACACCTGTCCTCTTCCCCAAAAGCCGTTAGCCATTGATTTCTCCCTTTTACAATTCCCTTCTTACCACAACCTCACACATTCAACACACCTCCAGACAAGCAACACAAAACACACATTGCTGTTTATGTGTGGCACCTGAAAACATAAAACTCCATTTTCTTTGGCTTGCTTTCCTCCTAGGGCCCCTCATAGGGCCTGCTATTATGTTCCCCATGGTAGCCCCCTGCTTCATTTCCCTCATCCACAACACTGTCACCTGATTAGTAACCCCAAAACTTTAAACAAATACTTTTCTGAGATTACTCCTCCCAGTCCTTGCTCCTATGAGATCCTTTCAATGAAGATAGCTCCTCAACTTGACCTCCAAACTCACAGTCCTATGATCCCACTGTTCATCAGGAAGGAGCCGGATGATACCTTCACCCTTTTTCTCTCAAATATAGTTTGGGATGATGGGTCAGAACTCAAAGTTTCCCTAGTACCCCGCCCCAAACATTCCCTCCCTTAGTTTCCTAGGTAACCTACACCAACCCCAATCCCAACCCTGCCCCAAATTGCACTGTTGTCTCAGCTCACTTACCCTAGACCCATGTTGATCTCAGCTCACTCCCTTCTGACATAAATAAAATTAAACCAGAAGGAAGATAAATGATGTCCATCTGCCACCTGGCTGTGCCAGACCTCAATCACCCTCCCTGAAAGATCCTATAAAGTCTCCTGCCCCCTTTTTTCCTCTGCTATCTTGGTCTTCTAGACAGCCAGCCTGCTTGATGGCCTCAATAAACCTTCTACTCACATCAGAATGCCTGGTCTGGTGGAATGTGTGGGTTGTTACCTAACAGTATGCAGATTTACTTACCTTTTCACATATCTTTCATTATAATTGCTAGTTCACGTGTCACAGGAAGCCATGGCATTAACCTAGCAAGTGGGAACAACTTTGCAGTCGTTCTTCCTTACCCTAGGCCCAGGGTAGTTCTCTGTACCTTCTTTTGACTTTGAGTAACATAGAGGAGTTTGCCAAATGCGGGTCCTGCACATAGCAGACTGACCTTGTTTTGAAGCCTTGGCCACTTTCCCGAGAGGCCTTTCTTTCCCTTTTAATGTCTACCAGATCAGGGTGATGGAAAGCTGCTGACTGTTGCGCAATTCGCTACCGAACGTCTTAACTGCTCCCTGGAAGAACTTTGAAGGATTCTGTTGGTTTCTGCTCAGCAGAAGAGTACAGGAGCAGAGCCATCGTAGGTGCTCCCCTCTGGGATCATCAGGCCTTCCACTCTGTCTCCTGACATAGAACTGCATAGAACATCTGAGAAATCTCCAGTGACAATGGTAATGCCAAGGATTGCTGTCTGGCTCCTCATGTTCAGGGAGGTCCTTGAATACAGGGACTCCCAGGCCGAGAAGCCAGGGTAGAGGCAGGGCTGGAATGTTGGAGACAGCAGGAGCAGTAGCTTTGCAAGGCCTCACAGAAGATTCTGAGGTGGCTGTGACACCCCACGCACACATACAAAAGAGCACAGCACAGGGAGCTTTCATTGTGACAGGGAAGTTCAAGTTTTCTTTCAGAAGAAATCATGGAATTAGGACCTTGCTATTTAGTGAACAGTCAGTCCTCAGGTTAACATGTGGTGATCAGGAATGGGGCATGTGCGGCTGGACATTCCCATGTACTTAACCCTGGGACTGACCTATAATCTACAGAAAGCATAACTCATGCATCTGAAGGGTGCAGGATAACGGCTTTCCCTGTGTTCACCCTGCTGTGCAGCCTCTGCCAGCATTGATTTCAGAAGACTTTCCTCAGTGAAAAAGGACCAGGTGAGTCGGGAGAAGGGAAGCTCTTCTGGGAGAGTGTTCCTAGCTGGAAAGGCTCAACAGCTGAGAGACAGAGGACTCCCCAGCTGCGCGGTTTGAGTCCAAATGTAATTGTAAATGACCAACTTATGCCACGGAACGTTGTGCCACCCTACAAATGACTGTAGTTTAACCAAGAACAGTAACTGTCAGAACTCTTCCATGAACAAGCCAAAGAATAGGCAAATTGAGGACCGAAATGAAACACACAGCAGGACACAGGGAGACTGATCTGCAAAGGCTCCACAAGCCACGAGGTGGAGGGATGCATTAGGGGTGCCAGGGAAGGGGTGAGACACAAATGAAGATGTGCTGTGTGCGTGCACCTGCTCCCCGAGATGAATGCAATCACGTGGGCTGCATAGGTAGATAAAGTGAAATAGTTTTCACACTAAAAGATGGCTTCAACAAGCAAACAAACAAACAAACGAATAAATAAATAAATAAATAAATAAATAAATAAATAAATAAAAGAAGGCTTTAGCAATCTAATTTTCTTTGCTCATTCTAACAGCAACCACATTTCATCTGTCTCCTAGCAGCACTTTTCTTACAATGCAGTGCTGGAGTGGCAGGTGAAGGAGTGCTCTCACTGCTGCTGGAGAGAGCATGTGCAGCTTTCCCTCAGGCAGTTTGACCACGAAGGTGAGGGGCACAAAACCGTTCTTGTCTTGTGAGCTTCTGCGCAACGTGAGAAACACAGAGTCCTCGCTGCACGAGCCCAGACTCCTTCCACACTCTCCCTCTCCAGCCCTCTGCTTCACTCTCACAGCAGCCTGTGTGACAGGCTTGGCTAATCCTGTCCCATTAACCAGATTGCTTCACTTAGCTGACTCTCATACGATTCTCAAGATGCTCCAGGAGACACTTGCGGATCACGTGGGTCCTTCCTTCATCGCCAGTTTGGTGCAGCTCTCCAGGGTATGATGCTCACATTGGCCAGCACTAAATGAGGCCATGGCAGTGAGGAAAGGATACATAAGCCTAGGCACAGTGGTGCGCACCTGTGACACCAGCGCTCAGGAAGCTGTGGCGGGAGGATCATTGAGCTGTGGGCCAGCATGGCCCAGAATGTGAGTGCTAGGCAAGTCCCAACTTCAGAGAGAAACCTTGTCTCAAAAAGACCCCCCAAATGACAAATAGTCTTCTTTGAACATGGGCGCAGAGTCTCAAACTGCATTTGTTTCCATTCATTCCCTCTAGGGCACATGAACAATGACATTTGTGTTTTTAAATTTTCGATATTTACAGAGTGCATATAAAATAGCATCAAAGGGCCAGGGAGATAGCTCAGTGGCATAGGTACCTGCCTGGCAAGCACAAAGTCCTGAGTTCAATCCCTGCATGGCAAAACTAAACTAAAAAACAATAATAGGAAAATATCAAAATTATCAACATTGACTTTTGGGAAATTTGACAGTTTTTTGGTGTACGAAGCCTAGGCAAAAACAATACAAATCAATTTTTAGATGAACAACAATGCAAATGCCTATAACATTTTACAAAATAAAATACTTCTATGTACACACCTACAGCAGTCTACTGACATGTCTATAGCATGCTCCATGCACATGGAGTGCTTCCACAGAAAGCATATGTGTTTTCTTTCGTGGTCTTCTGGTAGGACATCCTTGATATCTCAGTGGTCTTGATATTTTCTCACAAGGTTCTTATCCTTTTATACAGATTAAGCAGAAACTTAAAATATCAATTAAGTAAATTCTTAAATTCCTACAAGGCATTGTGTATTTAGAATAAATATTTTCTTTTTTAAAAAATAGTACTTGCATTTTAAGCTTTATTTATTTATTTATTTATTTATTTATTTACATTATGGCCAGGTCAGCCTTACCTGGTGGTGGAGTTGTCACAGCATGTGTGCCAGGGTGCGAATTGTGGTCTCTGTGCCTGCCTAAGCTTGCCTAACCAGATGCTTTATAGTGCTGAGCTATCTTGCCAGGCCCATAAATATCATTTGCATTCAGCTGTGTACTTGCTTTCAAAACCAAAATTGAAAAGCTCAGGACTATATCCAGCACGAACTAGAATGAAAAGTTCAGTACAACCCTTCCACACAAATAAGTTTTGCTCCACCTATCGCATCCAATGAAGACTTCACACATGACAACAGCGTGTTCCATGCATACATGTCACTTCCACTGGCAGCGCAGTGCTTAGCCTCCTTTCCCATGTGGCAGTCTTCTCACCTCTCTCTTCGTCCTGTTTTGCCAGGAGCTTCCCCCTGTATGGGAAAACATGCACTGAAAACAGTGGCCAGAGACCATGAAGTCGGCGGCAGTACCTTAAACCACACGTGCACTGCCACGGTAGAGGGCCTCTCTCATGCTTGTCAAAGGACTGCTCATGTTACCTCCTGCCATACAACACTAACCTTGACATTTCCTTGTAGACCTCAGGCTGTCCTTGAACTTTCACTCTCCCTGTCTCAGCCTCCTTTGGGCTGAGATTGGCTATGGGCACTTTCACACTGGCTTTATTTTATTTTATGTATTTGGTACAAGGTCGCACTTGGACTCATAGTGAACTTCCAACATTGAGCCTCTCCAGCGCTGGGATTGCAAGAGTGCACAAGCATGACCGGACGTGGTGGCTGTGCTTGCCTAAGCAGGCCCTTTGTCCACTGAGCTATCTCATTAGACCTCCATACTGGCTTTAAAAGACATTTCTTTCAACAAAATAAGTGAGATACATAGTCAAAAAGTACATATAAAAATGGGGAACATGAAAGTCATTTGTCCGTGAAAAATATTTTTCCTTAATAGTAAGAATAATTACATGACAGAAAAAAGCCTCTATCTGACAAAGACAGAACAGGGCCCAGAAAGAGTTACCTAAAATTTGTGCTTCTGAAGGTTGGTTTTTTGAACAAAGGCATAAGGGGAGATGGGCTTAATGTGGGACAAAAAGATAGCCAATCCATAAGATTAATACTGTAGTTGCTTAGGTCAAAATTAACCATTGGAAAATAATAGGATGGGTGTGAGGAGAAACAAAGCCATGGTGAACCAACAAGCACACAGGTAGAGTCACTAGGGCAATAGTGACCACATGGGGATCAAATGGGGAAGCCAGGTGTTTTAATACCTTTTTATTGGTTGCTAGGACTAATACCCAACACTCAAAATGAAGGAAGGAAAGGTTTATTTAGTTCAGAGTTGCTGGAGGTTTCAGTCCATATTAGGCTGGCCCAAGGCTGAGTGGAACATGGCAGAGAGCCTCCAGTTTATCATGGCAGAACAGCAAAAATTGCAACAGAGGCAATCAACAGAGCTGGGCAGCAGAGAACAAGAGTGTGAGTCTGTCCCTCTGTCTCTCTGTCTCTCTTTATATTACATTCAGGCTCTCTGCCTTAGCCGATCTGCCTTAGGCCACACCCATATTCCCAGAAGGACTCAGACACATAATCCCATCAGTACTAAAACACATAATTCCAGCGCATCATGAGTCAAGTCTCAAACTCTAGAAGTCCCCTCCGCATGATTGCATGAGGTCTTGGGGGGACAACTAGACAAAACACAACAGCAGGCATGTAGCAACCACAGTTGGACAGATATGGAATTTCGTGGAGGCGGTGGGTAGAGGTTTGGTCCTCTGTCCAAGGTCATTGATACCTACTTAGAAAATCAATCACTGCTATTCATCCCTTGGGAAGTATACAAAGCAGTACTTCTTTTTCTTCCAGCCTGGCCTTTAGTGACTATGCCTCCAATCACTGTTGTCTTCTGCTTGGACTGCTGGAGGCCCGGCCCTGTGTGATGATCTACAATACTCATAAATAACTTAGATCTGTATAATGCTCCCCTTCTGAAGAAGGGCCCCTAGTCCTTTTTGTCCCCCTTAATGTGGGACAAAAAGAGCCAATCCATAAGATTAATACTGTAGTTGCTTAGGGCAAAATTAACCATTGGAAAATAATAGGATGGGTGTGAGGAGAGACAAAGCCATGGTGAACCAACAAGCACACAGGTAGAGTCACTAGGGCAATAGTGACCACATGGGGATCAAATGGGGAAGCCAGGTGTCTTAATACTTTTTATAAGTTGCTAGGACTAATACCCGACACTCAAAATGAAGGAAGGAAAGGTTTATTTAGTTCAGAGTTGCTGGAGGTTTCAGTCCATATTAGGCTGCATCTTTGTCCTCTGCTGGCTTCTCCAAGGTCATTTTAGGGGGAAACTGATATTTTTAAACTGGACAATGTAACCTGAAACACAGGCAATGTGACAATTTATATGAGAAATGCAATCCACTCTTCGCTTGACTCACAAATGTACAATTCATTCATTCAGCGTCTAGAAGGACAGTCAGAAAACACAAATAGCTGGTCTTCTTGGAGTGCGTACTGTGGGTAGGGAGACAAACTGTAAACAAGAAGATGTATTCTGGTGTCCAGTGCTCCACTTGAAATAGACGCCATTCTAGTGGTCAGATGTGTTGTAATGTTATGTGTCAGCCGAAAGGAATGACGAGAAATCCCGATGAATTTATCTCACAGGCCTCACTGAGATTTGTCTCTCTGGAAGTGAGCCCCGACCCTCAGAAGTATCTCACTTTTATTTGGGGTCAAGGAATGTTCTCAGGTGCATAATCACTTTAGTAAAGAAGTGCTACAATCTCTGACCTCCGTTTGCCCAATGCTAGGTTTACACAAATACTAATTACAAAAGTTTCAAGCAAGGGAGGAGACTGCTAATGGAAAGCTTTCAGGGTTAAATGTTATCTTTCTCCCTGAATCTCAGCTTTCTGGGCTTCCCAAACCACTACTGTCCATGGGCTTTGTTTATTGCTCTTTGCCTCTTGAGATGCTAATTATGTATCTCTATACAGATGGTTCAAGTCATTGCAAACTTACTTCTTCATAGATTCAAAAGCAATCCCATTTCTCTCCAGAAACTGCACTTGTGTTTTGTGGAAGTGGAGTAAGCTCAGTCGTGTGTAGATCTTGGAGCATCCCACAGTACAGGACATGGCTGTGCAGTGTGCCACATGACCCTTCATTTTTCCTTAAACTTACTAACCAGGTGTGTCTCTCCACAATTCCACTTCCTTTGCCTACTTCCTTAAACTAAGCCATGGATCATGTGTTCTGTTTCATATTTTCTCTTGAAGTAAATATATTTCCTGTTTTCTCCTTTCTTTTATTTACCAGAAGGACTCAGGACCTTGTGCTTGCTTGGCTGGGCTGCTGAGCTATGACCTGGCCCCTCACTTTTATTTCTTATGCACTCACTTGTTACATGATATACAAATTCGTTCTGCCTAAACTGCCTCCACTTTCTTTTTCATTTCTTGACTCTTTCTATTCCCACGATTTGCACAGGTTTTATTTACTCTTTTATTTTTCAGGACTGGGGTTCAAAGTCACAACGTTGCACTTGCCAGGAAGGGACTTGTGCCATGGAGCTATCTCCCCAGCCCTATTTACTCTCTCTAATTCTGATAACTGCATGGTTTTCTTCTGGGAACCACTTTTCTTCACTTTTAAAAGATATTTCCCTGTGCATCCTCCAAGTGATCAAGTTTATCTCTCCCTTCCCAAGAGGTCATTTCATTATCATAGAAGGCATAGGAAAGCCAAAACTGTGCTTGTCTCTCCCTGCCTGCTATATTCAAGTGATCTGTACCATTTAGAGGCATAAGAGCTCTATCATGCATTAATATTCTTTCATGGTTTCTATCTACATGTCCTCCACGGGGTCAGGCACACATTTCTGGACCTTCTCGGGCATGGAAATACCTAAATATGATGCTGGGATTTGACTCACAGTGTGATGGCACTAATTGGTAAGTGCTACTGCCACCGCTTGAAGGGACTCGTTGGGCTCTCAGTGTTCCCTGGGTAGGAACTGTGTGATAATAGGGCAAAAATAGACAAGAGACAACAGCCAGGTGAGGTAGAGATTCTTTCTCTCTCACACAACATAAAATAGCCCGAGAACAGTAGAGCACTTCTTTATGCCCTAGAGAGGTCACTAAGTTCAACCTTTAGACCCAGAAATCAGTCAGCAAGCTGCAACAGCCGGCTTCAAGAGCTCTCGTGTTCTTGGGCTGGTTTCGTCCTGCACACATCATTACTTGCGGCTTCGGCTGCTCCCAACCATACTTGGGCAAATCCCAGGTTTTATCTATCAGGCATCACTGCAGAGGTCTATGATCCTAGCCCATGGAAAGCCACAGCAAGAGGATCTGTGTGAAGTCTAGAGCAACATGGGCTAGATAGAGTTCAGCATCATGCTTAATAGACAGAAAGAGCCGGGCTGACCCAAAGAAAACGTCTGTGTTATACGAAGTAGTAGGTGTAGTCTGTGTTGGTTTACATCTGTAGTGTTATGTTACGATTCGTTGACACATGCATGATTACATAATTGGGACAACTGCATTTCATCATGGACTCTGTTCTCTCAAGATTTTCTTTCAGTATTGCAAAGAAAATGTAAGCACACAGAATGTGGGACTTTACTCAAACTGCAGAGCTCATGCTGGTCATTTCTCGCAGGGTGAGGAGGCCATGGTGGGCCTTGTCAGCCTCAAGTGACAGACGCGAAGCTCAAGTGTGCTGTATACAATAAATGATGCTCTGCTTCTGGAGTCATTGTAATCAGCCATGCTGCAGAGCAGCGCAGTGCATACCTCTGCCTGGACAAGCAGTTCATGGCTGTAATGTCCATATCAGAGGCACAGGAGTCTACACACTTAATCTGATCATGCACCTCAAGATCCTAGAAAACAGTGACAACCCAGACCCAAATGTCTTACACAGGAGATCAAGATGAGCACAGAAATCAATGAAATTGAAGGGCCTTGTGGTGCCCACCTGCAATCCCAGCCCTTGAGAAGCTGAAGCAGGAGGATCGCTTCCAGGTTGAGGCCACCCTGGGCCACACAATGAACTCAAGGTCAGGCTGAATTACAGACTGAGACTGCCTCACAAAAGCAAAATGGAGTTGGGGCTAGAGCTAAACAGGCACAGAGCCGGCCTGGCAAGCACAAGGTCCACACTCGACACCTGGTACACAACATAAATAAGTAAATAAATAAAATAAACATTTAAAAAAGAATTGATACCCCTGACACTAATGAAGCATCACACAATCACATAAATAGATGCAGAAGAGCCTTTGGCAAAATGCAACAGTGAGGATTACAAGAAGCAGCGCTAGGCGGGAGAGATAGCTCAGTGGGCTAAAGTGCCTACTTAGGCAAGCTTAGCAGGCACAGGGACCATGGTTTGATCCCCACACCGCATGGTGTGCCAGCTCTGGCCCGGGCATGCTAAGCTGACAGCTGAGTGGGTCACAGTGACGAATGCTGGGGAAGCTGAAAACAGGAGGATCACCACCAGCCCAAGCGGCCTATAACAACTAAATATATTTTAAAAAATAGATAAATAAAAATACATAAAAAAGAAAGAAAAGAAAAAAGAAAAAAAAAAAAAAAAAAGATGAGTTGGAACAATCCATTCTCAGTGCCCTGCAGGAGCGCAGGGGGAATGCGGATCTCATGGACCTTGCTCCGCCCTCTTCCACGCCCACACTGGGGTTTGGGTGGAGACATTTTATTTTTGGTTTTTATTACATTTTTTTTATGCATCTGGTTGTTGCAGGGTCACACTACACAGCACGGACTCAAGGCGTTCCTCCTGCTTTCAGCCTGCTCATCCCCAGGATTGTAGGCGTGCACCTCCAAGCTGGACGCCCTGGCCCTCTCCGCTTGCCGTAGGGCAGGGCTGGCGCGCCAGGCAGTGTGCGCCACCTGGTGAACGGATCACTCCGCAGTTGCGGCGCCTCCCTCAGCTGCCTGCGCAGGCGCATTCTTCGTCTGAGAGACCTGACAGGCCTGCCGGAGCAGCCATTTTTATCTCTGCACGGAGGTGGTCCGTCTTGCCAGTCCAGTGCACTACCTTCTGAGGGTCTGAATTGTCACAGTCCAGGAGCAGCGGAAGGAGGCCACACTCAAACAAGACCGGCTTGGCAGTAGGTGAGAAGCCCCCAGCGCCGACTGAGAACTGCTTGTCTCAGTCCCTACCTCACGCAGTCTCCAATTCCTCACCCCAAGAGAATTCAAACTCGCCATCCTGGGGAAAACCAGCTTCGCGTCCCGCAGGGGACCTCAAGACTCCCAGGGCCAAGCTCGACCCCAGGACAGAAAACCTCCCCTCCTTGGCCCCAAATTTTTTCAGCCCAACTGACCCCAATCATGTGCTGAGGAACCCCACACATTCTCACCCGGAGACTAAACATCCCTCAGTGAAAGGATCGCCAAGTGTCTCCACCCAAGAAGCTCATGTCCCTCAGCCCAGTTTCCCCAAATGCTCAACCCGAGAAACTCCAAGTCTGTGAGGGGCAGCACCTGGCTCCCCAGCCCCCACCCTCATGCAAACTGGAATTCTAACAACCCATTCACCTCAAATATCTCCCACACAAAATGTCCAGATCCCTCAGGCCGGGGATCACAAGGACCCTGCACAGGATTAGCCCAATCTCTAAAGGTCCTCCACATCATCCCCTCCAGAAACCCCATGCCGGCTGCTGAGGGAAACCAACGCCCCCTCCCCAGAACCCCAGACTCAGCCCAAATCCCGGTTCTGCCCCCAGAGGAACCCATGTCTGCCTAGGAACCCTAATTCCACCAGCACAGGGATTCCAAACCCCCACCTAAAAT